>CAUYRH010154913.1:0-23341 GCA_963574655.1 Perodicticus potto
AAACTGCACGATAGTTATATTCTATTCTGTCACTACATTTTGTTTGATAGCACAGAATATATGTTGGCAAGATCAGTAATGTTATTTTTTTTTTTTTGAGACAGAGCCTCAAGCTGTCACCCTGGGTAGAGTGCTGTGGCATCACAGCTCACAGCAACCTCTGATTCCTGGGCTCAAGCGAGTTTCCTGCCTCCGCCTCCCAAGTAGCTGGGACTGCAGGCGCCCGCCACAACGCCCAGCCATTTTTTGGTTGCAGCCGTCATTGTTGTTTGGCGGGCCCGGGCTGGATTCGAACCCGCCAGCTCAGGTGTATGTGGCTGGCGCCTTAGCCCGCTGAGCCACAGGTGCCGAGCCAGTAATGTTATTGATATTGCTGAGTTATTCCTGTTTCTCAATTCAAGAGCCTATCAGCTAACCTTTACTGTGTATGGTTGTACACTTCTGGAAGTAAAGCAAGGACTGGGAGTAGTCAAATGTAGTAATAACTTGCTGTTTCTGGGAGCAAGCAGAAGCCTAATAATTTGAAGTGGTGCCCAGAGAACTTCTGAGGTAGATTTACAAACTTGGGGGGTTTTTCGTTTGTTTTTGTTTTGAGACAGTGTCACTATGTCGCCCTCAATAGAGTGCCATGGTGTTACAGCTCACAGCAATCTCAAACTCTTGGGCCCAAGTGATTCTCTTGCCTCAGCCTCCCAAGTAGCTGGGACTACAGGTGTCTGCCACAATGCCCAGCTATTTTTTTTGTTGCAGTTGTCATTGTGAGAAAGGATACCTGAGAAGGGTGAGGTCTAGGAGAACAGGTCTTCTCAAGGAGATAAGGATACACTAGCAGGGTCCGCTCCATGGTGACTCAGCTCTTGGGAATTTGTAAACTTCCTAGAACTTGGAAATTTCTAAGTTCTGTGACATACTGTAGTTCTGTAGGGGATGGAATAGCATCTCCTGCTTGATTCAAACTGGCCAATAAGAAGGGGAACTGTGGGGTGTAACTTTTTGACTGTTGATAAAAAGGGAAAGACCAAGCCAGTCGGGGAGCTCGGCCATTTGGAATTCTTCTATGCGGTAAGTTCCCGGCTGATGAATAAAGCCCTTCCTCTCATAAACGAGATGTTTGGGTGCTCTTTTTCTCCACTGGGCCTCGTCATCCTGCAACAATTGTTTAGCTGGCCCAGGCCGGGTTCGAACCCGCCAACTGGTGTATGTGGCCAGCACCGTAACCATTGTGCTATGGGTGCCAAGCCAACAAACCTGGGTTCAAGGTTATCATTGATAGTTAACTACAGGGGGGAAAAATTTAACAAATAAATGAGTTGTGTTTTTTTTTTCTTTTTCTCTCCCTTGTGTGCATGACACACACAAGCTGCATGAAGTATGTTATCCAACAGCCAAATTTCTCTGGAATTCAATATCATTGGAAGTTTACATAGTTGCTTATATTAGCTAAAAGTAAGACCCATGTCACCAAAAAATACATATCTTTTTTATAAAAGAACACAATTTATTACCATTTAAAAACACATCTCACAAAATAACTTTCAGAAACTCAACATTTCTAAATAATTTAACACAATAAGTTTAGTCATAGTCATGCTACAAAATTCCTGTATACAAAAGATTATCACTAAACTATTAATAGTTGTTAAAGTGTTCTTCAGAATGGAGTTGGTTCTAGAAGCCTAAGAGTCTGGAATGATGCTCGCGATCAGCATAACTGATAAACCTGGGAGAAGTATCTGGCTATACGTATATTCTCTTCAGCTTTCAACTCCTCTCTCTGTCTTTTGATGGGATTGATCCCTCTAGGCAACAGCACCCCAGAGGCAGGTACCCTTACTGATAAAAGAAGCAAAGAAATTCCCACCTCTAAAATGATGCCCACAACTTAATTTGGCCAACACTTAGTTTTAAAATCTAGATGTGGGAAAGATGACTCACCAAGTTTTTAAGTAGGACAACTACTTGTACATCCCCTTAGCAGACATGGGAGATGACCCAGGTAGAGAAAAAGGAATTCCTGACTCCAATTATGCTGACAGACAGCAATGGGTAATGGACTTAGAACAAGCCAACAGTGAGGTTTGATTCTCTAGCATCCATGTGCAGGCTAGATATTTACCCATCTGTCCTTTGGAAGTACTTCCCACCAATATCCAGTTCATAATATTAAAGTGCAAATCTACTGAAAAATAGTTTACTCTCCCTTACCCCCCTTGTTAAACTTGTTAGATCATCATTTTTTGGTTTGCTGGTTTCCCTCTAACCTGTTCAATATGGGAAATTAACTAGAATCCAGTTATGACATCTCTAAAATATTGAGTGAAAAGTTTTACCTATTTATCTTAGGTCAGAGAAAGGTAAGACTTTAGTCTAGTTTTTCCTTTTATTTTTCTTCCTTTACAGTCACTGATTTATAAAAAGGTAAGAATAGAGATATACATATGTAGTGCAGTATTTCTAAAAGTTCAGTGATTTTTAAATACAACCCTTCATCTTTAAAATTTTACCAATTTTATGGTGATTTTATAAAAAGAAAATGGTATGATACATGCTAGAGTGAAGATAAAGGGATATGGCCAAGTTAACTGTGTCAGAAGATGTGCCAACTCTGCTACACTGAATCTTATTTTTATATTTCATTATTTACAGACACATTAAACAAATAAAATTTGTGCCAAAGGAATGAATTTTTGGTAAAGGATAACATGCATTTCAGCATTCTTCTTCCTTTACCAAGACTTACCAACAATGGACAAAGTCTTAGTAAACAGACTGCAGTTAGAGAGACACTAGCTCCTCCTGATGAATGCTTTCACACTCTCCCCAACTGCTTTTAAGTTAATGATTAACTCTGACCTTTGTGGGTCTTATGATTTTCTATTTAGCCCTCAGAAAAACTCAGGTACAAGATGCCAACTCTTTTTACACATCATCAATTCTAAGAATAAGTCAATCATCAAGATTCGTTTCTCATTCCTCCTTATTCTGGTTCAGATCACTGGCAAGAGGTACAGAAGCACTTAATTCAAGTTGAAATTCCTCTTTCCACATAGGAGCCACATTTAAGTGCCTTGTATCACATCTATATGTGGAATGGAGCCAGTAACCATACCAAGTTATTGATCAGTTAGCAAGAGGAGACATTCTTCTGATCACACCCAAAATTGATGTCAACACCAGCTAACTTTCCTACACAATTATCAAACTTTATATTTTTCTGTATTTAATCACTTCCACAGTTTGCATTATAGATAATGAATAACAAAGAATGATAATCCATTTTCTGGAGTACTCTTAAAATATTGAACTTTAAAGATAAGGTAAAAATCTATCATAAAGTTGGATCCCGTTGATAATAACATAGAGGTAGGTTAATACTCACTGTCCTAAAATAAGCAAGAATGTTAAGAAATAAAAATTGAGATCCTACTGAAAAAAGGTAAGTTGAACCTTCCAGCCCTGAGTTCTAGCATTATTTGAAAATCATGAAAATGGGCATTACAAAAAAGGGAAATACCAGTGGTCATTCCTGGAATCCATGATTATTAGGTACACCACCTTCTTTTATACAACAACTCAAGTGGCACAAGGCTACAGAGTGAAAACAAATGGACACTGGACAAAAGGAATGTTAGTGTAAAAAGCACTCGTTCTTAACCAAGGGAGAATTTGTTCTCAGCCTCCTGCCCCAGGGGACAGATAGCAATGTCTGGAAGATAACATAACTGGGGAGGAGACTCTACTGAACTGTAGTGGGTAGAAGCCAGACATGCTGCTACATATCCTACAGTACACAGGACAAGCCCCGCTCCCTGCAACAGTGAATTATCCAAATGTTAATGGTGCCAAGGTTGAGAACCTCTCATTTAAAGGAACAAGTTCCTATTAACAGAGAACACAAAAGCTTTTCAAGGCCTGGCTCAGTAATACAGCCATAAGCTTAGAGTAAGGAAACACAGAAAAGTTAAATTCCTTGGTAGACTAGAACCAGATTTACTGTAAAAATTACAATACTAAAGCTCTACTATCATTTATAAGAAGAGAAGAAATCTAAATGATCCACTAAAAAGGCTTAATGCTGGCTTGGCCCCTGTAGCTCAAGAGGCTAAGGCACCAACCACATACACCAGAGCTGGTGGGTTCGAATCCAGCCTGGGCCTGCCAAACAATCACAACTACAACCAAAAAATGGCCAGGTGTTGTGGCGGGCACCTGGAGCAGCTACTTAGGAGGCTGAGGCAAGAGAATCGCTTAAGCCCAGGAGATGGAGGTTGCAGTGAGCTTGAGGCTCTCTCAAAAAAAGCCTTAATGCTTTAAACCTAAAGCACAGAGAGAATCCATTTCGAGTAAGTGAAATATCTAATCCAACAGTCAGAAAAGCATTTAATATCAGCTAACTTTGTAGCAACAAATGATAGTTCAAGGAATGATTTCAGAGGATATCCCCACTTCAAACAGCCTACTTTCCATTTCATAATGGCATGGATTCTGGCTTTAGTTCTATTAAAAGGGATGTATGACTTTCTCTGTGAAATGGACACAGAGAAGTATCTTACATTTTTCTGAGAACTACCAGTAATTAAAAATTTAAGAAATGAGAAAAAGTGAGAATTTTTTTCTATATTATATAGAATTTGGAAAAAAACCACCAAAACTCTAAGCCATTTTACAAATAAATTCAATATTAAGTCATTCATCCATTCCTTATTCATATTCACTTCCAGGTAACTTTTAGAAAATATTCCCATACATAGCAATGTAGCTTCAAGCTTGTCTATCAGATGAAGTACAAAATACTGTATAAGTAAAGATGTCTCCCTTCTCTGCTTCTGGGACTTAAATATCACCATGTAGAGTGTAGGCTCATTCAAAAGAAATGTCCAAAGGTTTTGAATGTATAAGCCAGTCAATATAAAGGTTTCTTCCTATCAGATTGAAAGGAAGAGATAAAAGGAAGCTAAAACAGTGTTAGACTAAGTTTCCCTCTTGTTTGTATTTAGAGTTGATTGTCAAAGCAGTTGGTCCCTTTTGATTAGAGTGACTCAGAAAAATCAAGTAATTTCTATTTAATTGACAGCTGAAAACTTCTAAAACCCAGGACTACTTATACAATCACTTTTTACAAAATGATTCTCCCCTTGTTCACTGTGACATTATGCAAGTGAAATCACATAAGTCAATGGGGAAACAAGAATCATAGTCTCTGGTTGAGGGACTTTAGGCACAATTTGGCAAAGGGCCCAACTTCTCTTCTGCAATTTATTAGTGATGCAGCCATGGCTTTCTATGAACCTCATCTGATTACTCACTACAATGCTTTGCTTTTTCCAGAAATAATTTTTTTACATGATAAATTCTACTCTCTGCATCTATCTATTGCTTTGCTATTTTGAGGTTAAATCACATACAGTGCTTCATGACAAAGGCAATCCTCAAACATTGCCTTCTGCCTGGGATCCCATAATGAAACATCTCTCTTCCCTCTACAATCACTTACTTTAATACATTTTAAGAGCTGTTTAACTTAGAACTTCTCCAAAAATATGTTTTGAAGTACTAAGTTTCGTTTATCAAAAGGTACAAAATTCAGTCCTTAAGTCCATACCCTTATAACCATAACAATCATTTTCCCAGCAACAAGGGTCACCAGACCAAATCATTAGGTCAAATTTTGACATATATCAATGATCAAACATTTAGGCTAGGAATTCAAATATAACAACTGCTTTTAACATATAAGGAACTATAATCCAAAAGGTATGCTTAAGGCCAGGTCCACATAAGTAACATGGCCACATTATTGGTCAAAGGAATGATCATAAGAGTCATTTAAACATTGAGTAGGATCACAGAATGACTAAGTGTACAGAATGACTCAAGTGGCCATGCATGTAAATACAACCTAAATTCCAGCTGACAATGCGCATGTTTTTGGAAAACAAATAAGTAAATATAATATGAGCTAGAAGGCCTCCAAGATGTTAATTTTTCCTTTTTCACCATAGCTTTCCCAACTGGACTTTGGAGTCTTAGTTCTAGGGACGCTGTATTTCTAAGAGGAACTCCTCCCATCACCATGCTTTCTGCACCAAAGGCATGATATACTCGTGCTTCTGAGTTGGAAGGGGATAGAATTTCAGGAAACTTATTCTTCAGATTCAAAAGTATATCTTAAAATGCCTAACCTAAAAAAACTAAACAAATTGAATAAAGAATATTTGTTCCTTTGTTGTTAAAAGAGAAAGGGGCCATGCAGTACATAACTAGGACTGAAGACAAAAATGGAAAATCTGTAGTTCCTAAAAAGAGGACTAGAATATATAAAGTTGGTGCTATCAGTTTTAGGGAGAAAAAACACTGACTAGATTAAAAAAAGAAAAGATGAGAATGAGAGATTTGTTTTATCTTAAGAACCTTTTGCCCCACACAGAATCTTTAAAATAGACAATTATATAAAACTTATCTATTGTTCTTATGACATTTAAATAAGTTAACACAAAGTAGAAAATGTAGAGTTAGTTATCTTCTTCTTCATCCTCTTTAATTACTGGAGTACCTAAAATGAAAAAGAAAATTATTACTGGTCATTCCAAAAAGATTGTTAAAATTCTTTTGTTTTGTTTGCAGTTTTTGGCCAGGGCTAGGTTGGAACCAGCTACCTCCGGTATATGGGGCCAGCACCCTACTCCTTTGAGCCACAGGCATTGGCTGTTTTCTTTTTTTTTTTTTTTTTTTGAGACAGAGTCTCACTATGTTGCCCTGGGTAGAGTGCCATGGCGTCACAACTCACAGCAACCTCAAACTCTTGGGCTTAAGCGATTCTCTTGCCTCAGCCTCCCCAGCAGCTGGGACCATAGGCTGCCCACCACAGCACCTGGCCATCTTCTTGTTGCAGTTGTTGTTGTTTAGCTGGACCAGGCTGGGTTCAAACCCACCAGCTTTGGTGTATTTGGCCAGCGCCCTACCCACTGAGCTACAGGCACTGCCTGTTTTGTTTTGTTTTTTGAGACAGAGTCTCAAGCTGTGGCCCTGGGTAAAGTGTCATGGCGTCATCATATCTCACAACAACCTCCAACTCTTTGGGCTCAAGTGATCCTCTTGCTTCAGTTTTTTCTATTTTTAGTAGAGATGGGGTCTTACTTTTGCTCAGGCTGGTCTTGAACTCGTGGGCTCAATCTATCCACCTGTCTCAGCCTCCCAGAGTGCTAGGATTACAGGAGTAAGCCACCATGCCTGGCCTTTTTTTTTTCCTTTGGAGGCAGAATCTCACTTTGTTGCCTTTGGTGAAGTGCCATGACAGCATAGCTTACAGCAACCTCAATCTCTTGGACTCAAGTGATTCTCTTGCCTCAGCCTCCCAAGTAGCAGGGACTACGGGTGCCCACCACAATGCCTGGTTATTTTTTAGAGACGAGGTCTCACTCTGGCACAGGCTGGTCTTGAACCTGTGAGCTTAGGCAATCCACCCGCCTCGGCCTCCCAGAGTGCTAGGATTACAGGCATAAGCCACCATGCCCGGCCCTAATATTCTTTTTTCTTTTTTTTTTTTGAGACAGAGCCTCAGGCTGTCACCCTGGATAGAGTGCGTGGCATCACAGCTCACAGCAACCTCCAATTCCTGGGCCCAAGTGAGTCTCTTGCCTGTCTCCCAAGTAGCTGGGACTATAGGTGCCCGCCTCAACGCCCGGCCATTTTTTGGTTGCAGCCGTCGTTGTTTGGTGGGCCCTGGATTCGAGCCCGCCAGCTCAGGTGTACGTGGCTGGCGCCTTAGCCCGTTGAGCCACAGGCGCCAAGCCCTGGCCCTAATATTTTTGATGAAAATATTTTCCTGTTAACCTAAGAAGCTCTGAGATACTATGAAGTGTGCCATAATAAAAATAATTTCATAAAATAATATCTTTAATTTTGAATTCTCTAAAAAGCATCTCAAGAAAATTTTCAAATGAAATGTCCACAAATGCAAGGCAGAAAAATAAAGTAAGCCCTGTATACATTAAACTTTTTTATTTTTTAGAGATGGGGTCTTGCTATATTGCTCAGGCTGGTCTTGAACTTCTTTCTGGTCTCAAGCAATCCTCTTGGTTTGGCCTCCCAAAGTACTGGCATTATAGATATGAGCTACTACATCCAGCTCAAAAAGCTTCTAAGTTAAACAAAAAGAAAGTCTTCATTTTTCACATTAAAATATAATCCCCAGTGTTGCTAGAAATTTGAATTTTTATGTGAATTTCTCCCAACTGTTAAACATTGGGGATAAATCAAAAAAAGAAAAAAAAATCACTACAGAGAAAACAGCACATCCTCAGGTTCTCACTGGGCCAAGGATGACCAATTTCTGAGTCATTGCATTTAAAGCCACAATCTGATCCCAGGTGACAATTCAGCCTCAATTCTTCACTGTTCAACTTGCTGTTTCCCAAACTCATCATACACACTCTTACTTCTGGACTCCAGGTTTAAAAGTTCCTTCATTTTAGAAGGCCCTCCCCAACTCTCCTCCCATCTAGACCTTACCTTTAATTGAGAAACAACTCCAGTGCCTCCTTTGCTGTGATGCCTTCTAATACACACATTCATGTTCTTTACAATAGTAAGCACAGTTTTACTTTTTTATATTCTCAAAGCATCTGGGGAAAAGGAACTTTTATTTCCCCTAGAGCTGTCTCTATGTCTTGCTATGTTGGCCAGGCTGTCTGGAACTCCTGGCCTCAAGTGATCCTTCCACTTCGCCTCCCAAAGTGCTGGAATTATAGGCAGAAGCCAACATGCCCAGTGAGAGTGATCTTTTTATTGACTCATAACATATAAAGTATACAAATTACAAGTGTACAGGTCTAAAAATTGTTCATACTTTGAACACATCCAATAACCAGCACTCAGATTTTAAAAAATACTATCAGAGCCAAGTATGGTGGCTTGCACCTGTAATCTTAGCACTTTAGGAAGCTAAGGTGAGTGGACTGCTTGAGCTTAGGAGTTTGAGACCAGCCTGAACAAAAATTAGACCCATCTCTACTAAAAATAGAAAAATTAGCCAGGCATTGTGGTGGGCACCAGTAGTTCCAGCTCCTTGGGAAGCTGAGGCAAGAGGATCACTTGAGCCTAAGAGTTTGAGGTTGCTGTGAGCTATGATACCATAGTACTCTACCCAGGGTGACAGAGTAAGACTCTGTCTCAAAAGAAAAAGAAAAATATTATTAGAGCCTCTAAAACTTCCTCAGCCCTCCTCATAGTCACTGCTTCTCCAAAAGGTATATTTTATCCTAATGTCTAGTGCCATAAACTAATTTACCTGTTTTTGAAATTAATATGAATGGAATAATAAAGTATGCACTCTGTATCTGGCTTCTTTTTTTCCTTTTTTTTTTGAGACAGAACCTCAAGCTGTTGCCCTGGGTAGAGTGCTATGGCATCATAGCTCATAGCAACCTCCAACTCCTGGGCTCAAGCGAGTCTCCTGCTCCACTTCCCAAGTAGCTGGGACTACAGGCGCCCACCACAATGCCCGGCTATTTTTTGGCTGTAGCTGTCATTGTTGATTGGTAGGCCCCAGCTGGATTCGAACCCACCAGCTCAGGTATATGTGGTTGGTGCCTTAGCCGCTTGAGCCACAGGCGCTGAGCTTGTATCTGGCTTCTTTTACTCAACATTATGTTTGTATGATTCAGGTATGTTAAATAAAGTTGTACTTCATTCACTCTTATTGCTTTTATTAATATTTTAGTATTTTTATTTTATTTTTTTTTTAGAGGCAAGGTCTCATTGTGTTGTCCTGACTAGAATGTAGTGGCCCGGTCACAGCTCATTACAGCCTTGAACTCCTAGGCTCAAGCAATTCTCCTACTTTGGCCTCTCAAAGTGCTGAGATTATAGGCATGTGCCACCACACTCAGTTCTCACTGCCTTTTAATAATCCATAATATGACTGTGCTATAATTTATTTATCTATTCTGTTGCTGATGGGCATTTGGGTTGTTTCCAATGTTTAGCTATTAAAATAGTACTACTATGAACATTCACATACATGTCCTTTGGTAAGGGCGGCGCCTGTGGCTCAGTGAGTAGGGAGCCAGCCCCATACCCAAGGTGGTGGGTTCAAACCCGACCCTAGCCAAATTGCAATAAAAAAAAAAAATAGCCGGGCGTTGTGGCAGGCGCCTGTGGTCTTAGCTACTTGGGAGGCTGAGACAGGAGAATCGCCTAAGCCCAAGAGGGGGGAGGTTGCTGTGAGCTGTGACGCCACAGCACTCTACCAAGGGTGACAAAGTGAGACTTTGTCTCTAAAAAAAAAAAAAATGTCCTTTGGTAAATATACATAGCCTTTTCTTCCAGGTATATAGCTAGGAGGGAAATTGCTAGGTCACAAAGGATGCACATGTAGAGTTTTTGTAGATAATGCCAATTTCCAAACTAGTTATACCAAATTACATTACTATCTTGCAAGGGATGACAGTTGTTCCACATGCTCATTTGCATTTGGTTTTGTCTTTTCCATTTTAGCTTTTTAAGATCCTTTAGTTTTGCTTAAAGCAAATGCAAAGGAACAAAAATAGGCAAGTTAGCAGCTGTAGCCACCTCAGTTCTGTTCTATCCACTGGTTGAGGATAAACCAAGGCAGTTCTTATATAAGGGTTGTTCATACTGGCATGAGGTCAATACTTGGTCTAAAAGGCTAAGGTATGTAGCTTGGTCTATTCGTGGTCTACATTAGAGGTATTGTTCTATTCTTAAGGGAAGGGGTTCACACCCTATGAGCAACCCTAAAGGAAGAGTTCTGGAGTTCAGACAAAGGTGAACATAGAAAAGGCAAAGCTCAAGACTCCATGCTCCCACTTTTTTTCTATTTTATTTTTAAATTGTGAAAAACTTATTCATATGAATACAGTATAAATCAATATTTTTATAGTCACTACCCAATTTAGGAAAGAGAACATATTTTAGCAGCTTAAGCCACAAGTGCCGAGCCGGAAAGAGAACATATCTTAGAAACTTGTTTGCCTCTTTTTGATTATTCCTGGACCTTCTTACAAAATGTAATCTACTGTCTTTGTCATTTTACCCCTAGGTATACAACCAGAGGGAAGAAAAAGAACATTCTGCATGGTTCCACTTATACAAAACTCTAGAAAATTATAACTAATTAATCTATGGTGACAGAAAACAGTCAGTAATTGCCTTGGAAGAATGGTAGTGAAGAGGAATGATGGATTACAAAGACACAGCAAACTCTTAAGGGTGATGAATATATTCATCTGTTGACTGTGGGGACAAATTAACAGGGATATACATAAGTCCAAATTTATTGAATTGTACACTTAATGTACAGTTAATTGTATGGTCAATTATATCCCAATCAACCTGTTAAAATTATCTGGTATAGGAAAAGAACTACTCAAGAGGCTCTTAAGGCAGTGATTCTCAGTTGGAAGACTGATGAGCATGTCTCTCCTGAGGGGACACACCAGAATCACCTGTAAAAATATTTCTTTTCCCCTAGCACTCTGGCTAAGGTGGGTGGATTGCCTACGCTCATAGTTGGAGACCAGTCTGAGTGAGAGCTGCCTCTAAAACTAGCCCGGTGAGCTAGTTAGGAAGCAGAGGCAAGAGAATCGCTTAAGCCCAGGAGTTTGTGAGTTATGACGCCACAGCACTCTACCAAAGGTGACAAAGTGAGAATTTGTCTCAAAAAAAAAAGTTAAATGGGGTTGATTAATATTGAAATATTTCTTTTTTTTTTTTAAGACAGAGCCTCAAGCTGTCACCCTGGGTAGAGTGTGTGGCATCACAGCTTACAGCAACCTCCAGCTCCTGGGCCCAAGCAATTCTCTTGCCTCGGCCTCCCAAGCAGCTGGGACTACAGTCACGCACCACAACGCCTGGCTATTTTTTGGTTGTAGTTGTCATTGTTGTTTGGCAGGCCTGGGCTGGATTCGAACCCTCCAGCTCTGTTGTATGTGGCTGACCCCTTAGCTGCTTGAGCTACAGGCACCGAGCCTGAAATATTTCTTATACATGTGTGTTTTTCAATTGACATTAAAATTTTCTAAAATGATTATAATAATGAAAATAACATACAGTAGAGTATCCATAGTTGGCCACCTCCTATATTGACCAGTTCCTTATGTTGACCAGTTTGTTTCAGGCCTTTGGGTGGTCAACTTACAGAGGGTCTACTCTATTTTTTGAATACTTATTCTGTACTAAGCACAGTGTTTAATATAGATTATCTCAATGTGCTCAATGTTTCTTTTTTTGTTGTTGTTGTTATTTTTTGAGACAGAGCCTCAAGCTGTCACCCTGCATAGAGGTAGCATCACAGCTCACAGCAACCTCCAATTCTTGGGCTCAAGCGAGTCTCCTGCCTCTGCCTCCCAAAGTAGCTGGGACTACAGGCGCCCTCCACAATGCCCGGCCATTTTTTGGTTGCAGCCATCATTGTTGTTTGGCGGGTCCGGGCTGGATTCGAACCCGCCAGCTCAGGTGTACATGGCTGGCGCCTTAGCCCGTTAAGCCACAGGCGCGCACCCGTGCTCAATGTTTCATACAGATTATTTCATTTGATCATCATAATAACACTAAGATACATGCTTTAAAATGATTATTAATGGTACTTTTATCACCTCTAGTTTTTATATTACAAACAAGGTTTGGTGAGATTAATTAATTAGCATAACGTCACACAGGCTATTAAGTGGTGGACCTGGGGCCTGACCCAGTCAGGGATATCTACTGACATTGACACCAAGTTTAGATACTGGGAAACTAAAACTGGGGGTGAGAGGAGAGAGAGTGAGAGAGAACACCACAATTTTGTTATAACTGTAAAAAAGGCAACTACTTACCATTTATTTCTAATTATTCTCCAAAATAATACATTTGTGACTTGAGATCAAGCCTAGCTTTCTTTTTAACTAGCTTAAATGAGCTAGAAGTTTATTTTTCTTTTACATAAAACTCCGAGCAGATGGTAGAAAATTATAGAACTTTGTGTTATCAGGAAGTCAGGATCCTTCTCTGTTACTGTTTGCATGTGTGACCTCTTCGTCACAGAAGACAGAGTGAGCAAAGAAGGAGGCTCAGTACCAAACGCTGAGTAGCTCCAGCTTTGATTCAACCTGTCAATATGAAATTTACGTCAAGAAAGAATATAAGAATATGCAGTCTTTGGTGGAAGGGGTGTTTGGAGACAGTCTCACTATGTTGCCCAGGCTGGTAACAAACTCCTGGGCTCAAGAGATCCTCCCGCCTCAGCTTCCTGAATAGTTAGGTCTACAAGCAGCACCACTGCACCAAACTTCAAGAATATACAATCTTTAACTAAAAGGATATTGTGTAGCTGTTTGTTATATTTCTTTTCTTTTCTTTTCTTTTTTTTTTTTTTTTTTTTTTGAGACAGAGTCTCATTATGTCGCCCTCGGTAGAGTGCTGTGATGTCACAGCTCACAGCAACCTCGAACTCTTGGGCTTATGTGATTCTCTTGCCTCAGCCTTCCATGTATCTGGGACTACAGGCACCCGCCACAACGCCTGGCTATTTTTTGGTAGCAGTTGTCATTGTTATTTAGCAGGCCCAGGCTGGGCTCGAACCCACCAGCCTCAGTGTACGTGGCTGGTGCCATCACTGTGCTATGGGTGCCACCACATAGACACTATTTTAATAATCCCTTTTGATCCTCAGTGGAATACCAAGCACAATAAATAGTTCCTTAATAAATATTTGTTGAGTAAATTAATGAATGAATGAAAAAGTTTGGAAATTATTTCTGTTAGATATTTGGCTCTGCTTTAATATATGTCCCATCATCATGCTGGATGGCAGGCAATTCTCACATATACATAAATATATATACATATTTGGGTTGTTTTTTTTAAGAGAGAGAATCTCACCATGTTATCCAGGCTAAATCCAAACTCCTAGACCTGAGTGATCCTCATACTTCAGCATTGCAAGTAGCTAAGACTATATGCACATGCCACTGCGACCAGCCCACATATATTTATAATGCCTAGTTTTCTTATAACCTATTGGTCTAAGATGGTTTTGCATCAGTCTAAATATCCTAGGAGTTGTGGGTTTTTTGGTTTTTTTTTGAGACAGAGCCTCGAGCTGTCGCCCTGGGTAGAGTGCTGTAGCATCACAGCTTACAGCAACCTCCAACTCTTTCCTGGGCTCAAGCGAGTCTCCTGCCTCCGCCTCCCAAGTAGCTGGGACTACATGCCCCTGCCACAATGCCCAGCTATTTTTTGGTTGCAGCCGTCATTGTTGTTTGGCGGCCCGGGCTAGATTCGAACCCGCCAGCTCAGGTGTACATGGCTGGCGCGCCGAGCCTATCCTAAGAGTTTTTTATATTACCCTGGCCCACACCTGGACCATTAAATTTTATATGGACAGAAATGGCCTTGGAGATTAGAAGTAACCTGTCATTTTCTTCAGGTTTTTTCCTCTTCATGATTCTATACCACAAATTTAACTTTTATACATAGAAAACATTTCCAAGCCAGTTGAGGTTCACTCACCATCCAACTTTTTCAGTTTAGGCACTCTCTTAGTTGCCTCGTCAATCCAGGTGTTCTCAGCAGAATGTTTCTCTTCCAAGGGATTGCCTACAAATACCAGGTCTTCCAGGCATGGCAGTTCTGCCAGCTTTACAAATTCAGCTACAAGTACAAAGAACATTTTCCATATTAAAACAGCAAGTTTTACTGTTATAATTTTTGGGATTAAATTCCAACATCACTAACCCTCAGTTTCTGACCAGTCAGAATAATTAGTTAAGATTTTGAAGTTAGGAAACATATATCACATGAAGTTATTTTCAGAAGACATTACAGGATTGACGGTAGAAGAAGACATGTTTCTTCTACCTTTAATGCTAGCCTAAGGATTGGATAAGAAGAGGAGTTTTGGAGTCAAAAGGAAAAAATTGGCTAGGCATGGTGGTTCCTGCCTGTAATTCCAGCACTTTAGGAGGCCAAGGCAGGGGGATCACTACAGGCCAAGAGTTTTGAGACCAGCTAGGGAACATAGCAATATTCCGTCTTTACAAAAAAATAAAAAAATTAGTTGGCCATGGTGGCACACCTGTATAGTCCTAGCTACTCAAAAGACTGAGGCAGGAGGATCTCTTTTTTCTTTTCTTTTTTTTTTTTTTTTGAGACAGTGTCTCACTTTGTCACCCTCAGTAGAGTGCTGTGGCATCACAGCTCACAGCAACCTCCAACTCCTGAGCTTAGGCAATTCTCTTGCCTCAGCCTCCCGAGCAGCTGGGATTACAGGCACCCGCCACAACGCCTAGCTATTCTTTTCTTGCAGTTTGGCTGGGGCAGGGTCCAAACCCGGCACCCTCAGTATATGGGGCTGGTGCCCTACTCACTGAGCCAAAGGCGCCTCCCTCTTTTTTCTTTTTTTGAGACAGAGTCTCACTATGTCCCCCTCGTTAGAGTGGCGTGGTGTCACAGCTCACAGCAACCTCAAACTCTTGGGTTTAAGTGATTCTCTTGCCTCAGCCTCCCATGTAGCTGGGACTACACGTGCCCACCACAGCACCCAGCTATTTTTTGGTTGCAGTTGCCATTGTTGTTTTAGCAGGCCCTGGCCAGGCTCGAACCTGCCAGCTTCAGTGTATGTGGCCGGCACTCTACTCACTGAGCTATGGGCGCTGAGCTGGAGGAAGATCTCTTGAGCCCAGGAGTCTGAGGCAACAGTGATCTATGTCCAGGCCACTGCACACTCCTGCCTGGGCAAACAAGTGAGACCTCATCTCAAAACAAACAGGCAGGGTGCAGTGGCTCACATCTGTAATCCTAGCACTCTGAGAGGCCAAGAAGGGTGGATTGTCTGAGCTCAGGAGTTAGAGACCTGCCTGAGTAAGAGCAGGTGGCATGACAAACTAGCCAAGTGTTGCAGCAGGTGCCTGTAGTTCCAGTTACTTGAGAGGCTGAGGCAGGAAGATTGCTTGAGCTCAAGAATTTGAAGTTGCAGTGAGCTATGATGCCTTGGCACTCTACCCAGGGCAACAGAGTGAGACTGTCTTAAAACAAACAAACAAAAATACCACATCAATCTCCAGTGACAGGTCTTTTCTATGCTGTGTCTAAATTGCCTTTGTCTCTATCCATGCGTCTATCTTTGAATTTTTAAAGCAATTCATTAAAATCTCTATTACAGAATTTATCACACAATTTTATAATTATGAGCTATAAACTGATTTTCCCCCAATAAGCTGCGAACTCTTTGAGGGCAGGGATAGTGTCCTATTCAAATATGTACCTCAAAAGTCTGGCATATGGGGTGGCGCCTGTGGCTCAGTGAGCAGGGTGCTGTCCCCACATACTGAGGGTGGCAGATTCAAGCCCGGCACTGGCCAAACTGCAACAACAAAAAAATAGCCCGGGATTATGGCGGGCGCCAGTAGTCCCAGCTACTTGGGAGGCTGAGGCAAGAGAATTGCCTAAGCCCAGGAGTTGGAGGTTGCTGTGAGCTGTGACTCCACAGCACTCTACCAAGGGCAATAAAGTGAGACTCTGTCTCTAAAAAAAAAAAAAAAAAAAAAGTCTGGCATAAAAAAAATTAAAAAAGTCTGCCATAATTCACAGCATATAGTTGAATGAATAATGTACAATAAAAAAACAAAACAATATTGGTATCAAATATTTTCTATCCATGAATGATTAAATTTAAACAGATTCCTTCAGCTTTTGGATAATAAGCTTAATATTTTTCATGATTAATTGGACCAAAATCTATCCAATTATATTCATTCTAAGTAAATATTTAAATATAAATTTTAAGCATTTAAAATTTAGGAACTCTTATAGCTGTTTCTTTCTGAGCTTAGAAATAATGTTCTCATTTTCTCTCTGTGCTTAGAAATACATGTTTCCATTTTGCATCTTTTTTCCTGTTAGACTATTTTCTATGAACAGGAAGTAGGTTAGCAAGGAGCCATTCTCAGCTTACCCCAGTCTTTTACCAGGTTATTAGACATGTAAAGAATCTTCAATTTCTTCATTACATGGATCCCTTTCAACTTCTCAATAAAATTGTAAGAGATCCACAGTTCTTCTAATGTGTCCCCTACTGCTTCCTGAAAAAGACAGACATTTGACTTACATGATTTTTTTTTTTTTTGGATTCAACCATTTACTTTATTTACATTTTTGGCTCTGAAAATCTTTCTAATCCCCACAGAATAAAATCCAACCCCAAATTCTCACTGTTCCAACCATCAATGGTATTGAAGATTGTGCCATAGATCTCTTTCTCCAAAGGATTCCCCCCAAATTTGAGGTAAAAATGGTACTATTGGAAGGGATGTTTAGCATCCCAAAGATCCTATAATATTTAGAAAGGGACAGCACCCAATAAAACAGAAACATTCCAAAATGTTTACTTTTTTAACATGATATCAAAGCTGGAACATATAGAAAGAAAAACAAACAGAAAGAAACTATCCAGGAACCTACTAGCGTGTACATTGGAATAAAGCAGGTGACATTTTCAAACAGTGAGAAAAAGAGACTTTTCAATAAATAGCTAAGTATTTAGAGAATAAAAATAAGGTTTAATGCTTGCTTCATGACACACAGAAAAATAACCTCTAGACAAATTAAAATAAAAAAAATTTTAACTTTAAGGGCAGCGCCTGTGGCTCAAAGGAGTAGGGCACCGGCCCCACATGCCAGAGATGGTAGGTTCAAAACCCAGCCCTGGCCAAAAACTGCAAAATGAATGAATGAATAAATAAATAAATAAGTAAGTAAAATACAATTTGGCTCGGCACCTGTGGCTCAAGCAGCTAAGGCACCAGCCATATACACCTGAGCTAGCGGGTTCAAATCCAGCCCGGGACCGCCAAACAACAGTAATGGCTGCAACCAAAAAACGGCCGGGTATTGTGGCGGGCACCTGTAGTCCCAGCTACTTGGGAGACAGAGGCAGGAGAATCGCTTGAGCCCAGGAGTTGGAGATTGCTGTGAACTGTGATGCCATGGCACTCTACCCAGGGTGACAGCTTGAGGGTCTATCTCAAAACACAAAATAAACAAACAAACAAAAAATTTTTAACTTCAAAAATTTATATTAAAAAAGAAAATGTGGCTTGGCACCTGTGGCTCAACGGGCTAAGGCGCCAGCCACGTACACCTGAGCTGGCGGGTTCGAATCCAGCCCCGGCCTGCCAAACAACAATGATGGCTGCAACCAAAAAATGGCCGGGCGTTGTGGCGGGCACCTATAGTCCCAGCTACTTGGGAAGTGGAGGCAGGAGACTCGCTTGAGCCCAGGAATCAGAGGTAGCCGTGAGCTGTAATGCCACGGCACTCTATCCAGGGTGACAGCTTGAGGCTCTGTCTCAAAAAAAAAAAAAAAAAGAAAATGTAAGAATATTTTTGTATCTATAATTAGCCAGGAACTTCTAAGTAAAATACTAACCACAGAAGTCATACACATTTGACTAATAAAAATTTTTAAATTCAAGGCTGGGTGCAGTGGCTCAGACCTATAATGCTAGCACTATGGGAGGCCAAGGCAGGTGGATTGCTTGAGCTCACAAATTCAGACCAGCCTGAACAAAATGTGAGACCCCCGTCTCTACTAAAAACAGAAAAAACTGAGGCAAGAGGATAGCTTGGGCCCAAGAGTTTGAGGTTGCTGTGCGCTATGATGCCACAGCACTCTACCCAGAGCGACAGAGTGAGACTCTGTCTCAAAAAAAAAAAAAAAAAATTAAACTCAATCAGTGCCATGGCTCATACCTATGATCCCAGCACTTTGGGAAGTCAAGAAGGCAGGATCACTTGAGGACTAGCCTTGGCAACACAGTGAGATCTCGTCCGTACAAAAAAAAAAAGCTAGCAAGGTGTAGTCCCAGGTACTTGGTAGGTTGAGCTGGGAAGATCTGTTATGCGTCTATAGTCCCAGGTACTTGGCAGGTTGAGCTGGGAAGATCTGTTAGGCCCAGGAGTTAAAGGTTACACTGAGTTACAATTACAATTACTATAATCCAGCCTGAGTGACAGAGTGAGACCTTGATTCTAAAAAAAAAAAAATTTAACTCCACATGACAATCATGAATACAATGAAGAGACAAGCAACAAACTAAGAGAAAATATACTCAATAGTTTTGAAAACTACACTAAATTGTAGTATGGAATCTGTAATCAGATTATCTATATTTGACTACTGTGGCTTAAGTTCTTCCCTCCTCCTCTTCTCTGCCTCTCCCTTCTTCCTTCCTCTTCCCTCCTTCATCAGTTTCTCATCTTTTTCTTGTTGTTTATCTATTCATCTCTCAATAAATCCTTGGGTTGCTTCTACCTTTTGGCTTCTGTAAATAATGCAGCTATGACCATAGAAATATTGTTTGTTTGTACTTTTGTGTGTGGGGGGGAAATAATTACTTTTTTAAATGGAAAGGATAATATTAACAAGATTTTAAAAAAAAAACCAGTACAAGCAAGTATAAAAAGAAAAATCTTTTTCTTGCTCCATCTCCCTAGCTCTCTTCCCTGTTATAGAGGTAACAGCTATATTCTATTCATGAAATATAGAATCAGGAATATTCTATTCATGTATATACATATAAATTCCACTTTGCTTTTTTTCCCCCACTTAACAATCAATGTGTCTTGCAAATTATTCCATTTCAGCACATATAAGTAAGTTCTACCTCTCTGTTTTGCATTGATGCAAAGTATTTATTTAGCTAATCCACTACTGATAAACACATTGTTAAAATCTTTGTACAAATTATGTTGCAATGAACACACTTGTTCCACCATCTTTGTCCATGTATGTGAGTATGAAAAACTCATAGATATAGAATAGTTGAGACAATGTAAATACATATTGAAGGTTGTAACAGTTATTGACAAACTGCCCATCTTAGCAATAGTGTTTAGGAATGCCTTATCACTATTCTTGAGCAGGTTCTGAGCCTCAGTTTCTTGACCTTAAAACTGGTAATCTCTAGCCACTGGCCTTTCTCTTCCATGACGGTGCCAAATTCATTCCCACCTGAAAATGTTTGTACTTGCTGGTCCCTCTGTCTTAAGAACTCTATTATAATAGATTTCTACTAATCTGGTTCCTTTTTTAACCTTTACATCTCAGCTCAGATGTCACCTCCTCAAAGATGATCCAACCATTCTATATCTAAAGCAGCCCTTTAGGCAGTAACTCTCACCATTCATAATTTTATTTTTTCTTCTTACTCATGACTGTCTGAAATTCTTATTCGTTTGTTCTTTTTCTCTCTTTCTCTCTGGTCCTACTGACCATGCCAGGTTTGTTAATTAGCATTTACAGTTAGTGCTTGATACATAAAGTATGCACTTTATAAATATTTGAGTGACTCAATGTGTTTTATTACTGATTACACAACTATTACTTAAGATTTTTAATTCCAAAAGTAATATATACTCATCACAAAAAAACAAATCAAGTAATTTATAGGTATATGAAACAGACCATGAAAATTTTTCTTCTCCCTACCTAATCCGTCAGCTCCATGAGGTAACAAAAATTTTGTGTTTATTTTGTATACTTAAAAAAAATGTGTGCACATATGAATAAATAGATAGTTCTGTGTGTGTATACATGTTATGTTGTTTGCACTCATAGTATGCAAGGTATTTTTTTTCCCTGTAATTTAAACTTTTCTTTTTTTGTTCTTTTTCTATTTATTTTTTTGAGGTATAGCCTCAAGCTGTCGCCCTGGGTAGAGTGCTGTGGCATCACAGCTCACAGAAACCTCCAACTCCTGAGCTAAGGCAATTCTCCTGCCTCCGCCTTCCAAGTAGCTAGGACTACAGAGTCCGCCACAACACCCGGCCATTTTTTGGTTGCAGCTGTCATTGTTGTTTGGCAGGCCCAGGCTGGATTCGTGTATTGGTGTATGTGGCTGGCACCTTAGCCACTTGAGCCATAGGCACCAAACCTATTTTTATTTTTGAGACAGAGTCTCACTACGTTGCCTTTGGTAGAGTGCCATGGTGTCATAGCTCACAGCAACCTCAAACTCTTGGGTTTAATGAAGTCTCTTGCCTCAGCCTCCCAAGTAGCTGGGACTATAGGCGCCTGCCACAAAGCCCAGCTATTTTTTTGTTGTTGCTGTCATTGCTGTTTGGCAGGCCCAGGCCGGGTTTGAACTCACTAGCCCCGGTGTAGGTGGCCCTCACCCTAACTACTGAGCTCAACAATATATCAAGAATATCCTTCTATGTCAATACATGCAGCTTTAATACACTTTTAAAAACTAAGTCACATATGCTGATCAAAAACTTCCAAGCTTTGCAGACCAGTTGGAAAAATAATCAAAAATCTTACTGTGAGATGATTCTTCAATAAGAGGAGAAAGAAGGTTTGACTCAAAGAGGTAGAAGAATTAGCCTTAAACAGGGGATGGGAGAGACAGAAAAGGAGGTAAAAGATAGTTATAGGCTCAACACTTGTAGCTCAAGCGGCCAAGGCGCCAATCACCTACCCCAGAGCTGGCGGGTTCTAATCCAACCTGGGCCCGCCAAACAACGACAACTACAATCAAAAAATAGCCAGACATTGTGGCAGGTGCCTGTAATCCCAGCTACTCGGGAGGCTGAGGCAAAGGAATCTCTTGAGCTGTGACGCCACAGCACTCTACCCAGGGCAACAGCTTGAGACTCTGTCTCAAAAAAAAAAAAAAAAAAAGATTTGAAGTTTGTTTATTTCATGAAAGAAATAGAGGACAACTGCCAAGAGGAAGTCTTAGGTATACCAGGCTAGCAACAAATCTTGTGGCACACAATTGGGTCATGCAAACTGTCAGAGCAGGGTAAGCTTCTGTTCAGAATTCTCTCTCTCTTATTTACTGCCAATGGGAAAAAATGGGGCGGGGGGGCTGGGGAGTTCTCAACACATGCATCCCAATAAAACAAATTAACTGAAATCAAACTTTTCTTTCTTTTTTTTTTTCTTTGTAGAGACAGAGTCTCACTTTATCACCCACGGTAGAGTGCCGTGGCGTCACAGCGCACAGCAACCTCCAACTCCTGGGCTTAGGCAATTGTCTTGCCTCAGCCTCCCAAGTAGCTGGGACTACAGGGGCCCGCCACAACGCCCGGCTATTTTTCTGTTTTGTAGTTCAACCAAGGCCAAGTTTGAACTCGCCTCCTTTGGTATATGGGGCCAGCGCCCTACTCACTGAGCCACAGGCACCACCCTAAAATCAAACTTTTCATTAAAAAAAAAAAAAAAAAAACTTACTGTGCTCTATAAGGCTCTATATGGCCTGGTTCCTGGCTCCCTCTCCAACACTGAGGACAACACTCCTTCACTCAATTCTTTCTGCTCTTACTCAAGGACATCAAGCAGCTCTAGGTTTAAGACATTTTCACTTACTGTGCCCTCAGTCTAAAACACTTGTTCCTTGGTCAGCCCTATGGTCTACATACTCATTTCCACAGAGAGGAGTCCCCATCACTCTACATTCTCTTACCATGCTTCATATATCCTCATTACATCCATCACCACCCGATGTATTATACAATTATGTTTTAGTACATCTCCTCCACTATAATGTAAGTTCTATGATAGCAAGGACTTTAAAAAATACTCTTTTGTAACTCTAGTGCCCAGGAAAGTGCCTGGCTTAAAAGAAGCACTCAAGGCTCAGTGCCTATGGCTCAAGCGGCTAAAGGTGCCAGCCACATACACCTGAGTTGGCGGGTTTGAATCCAGCCCGGGCCCGCCAAACAACAATGATGGCTGCAACCGAAAAATAGCTGGGCGTTGTGGCAGAGGCTTGTAGTCCCAGCTACTTGGGAGGTGGAGGCAAGAAAATCACTTGAGCCCAGGAGTTGGAGGTTGCTGTGAGCTGTGATGTCACAGCACTCTACCCAAGGTGATAACTTGAGGGTCTGTCTCAAAAAAAAAAAAAAGAAGCACTCAAGAAATATGTTGAATGAATGATATTGAAAACAGAGTCTTACACAGTTAGTGAAAAAGGAGATCAAAACAATATGTATAGTATGATTTCATTATTTGCATCCCATTGGGGAATAGGAAAAAAGAGGAAAAAGGTACAAATCAAAATGTTAGCTGTGTTTGGCTCGGCGCCTGTGGCTCAACGGGCTGAGGCACCAGCTACGTGCACCTGAGCTGGTGGGTTCGAATCCAGCCTGGGCCCGCCAAACAGCGGTGACAGCTGCAACCAAAAAATGGCCGGGCATTGTGGCGGGCGCCTGTGGTCCCAGCTACTTGGGAGGCGGAGGCAAGAGACTCGCTTGAGCCCAGGAATTGGAGGTTGCTGTGAGCTGTGATGCCACAGCACTCTATCCAGGGTGACAGCTTGAGGCTCTGTCTCAA
>CAUYRH010154914.1:0-13987 GCA_963574655.1 Perodicticus potto
AACTCATCACAGTCACAAAGGATCAAATTCATATGCTTGTCGAAAGCCTTGAAGGTGCCGATGAAGATCCGGCCATCTTGCAAGATGCACCTCATCCTGTAGTCAATATGCTGCAGCATCTTGCTGCTCTTGCCCACGGTCTGCAAGGAGAAGTCAGCAAGGATGAGACTCAGCTCTTCTGGACCCAAACACCCCGGATCCTCCCCGCAAAACTTCCACCACAGCCTCCTATTCCACACATCTGTCTTTCTCAAAAGATTCTCACGTTAGTCTTCCACCTCAGCCTCTTCCTAGGAATCCTCTCATGTCACCCTGCTTTCAGCCCAGACCTCTACCCAGTAATCTGTTCTTCTTCCTTCCCTTAAAATCAGTCTTTTTCATACTCAAGTGCTATGGAACACCCAAATCCCATTAAATAAAGACTAAGGAAACAGCTGGAAAGGGGCTGGCACTAAAAGCCAATCAATAAGAAGCTTGTTATCAGAAAGGATATCACCTTCAAGTTGGAAAATGGAATCTCCAAAACAAGAATTTGTTATAATGTCTCCCAGACTATCTTTTGGAGAAACTTTTCTGGTGGCCAGGAAGCTCATCAGTTTGGACACATAGTGGTCTTTAATAACATAACTTACTACAATATAATTCTTACTTAACCCAACCCATTTCTGCTTTTATAGTCTGACTTACAACACAGCTTTGCTAAAATAAAGGGAGCAACCATACAGATACCACTATGTAAACTGTCAGGTGCCCATTGCAGTTATAATTCTCTCTAGAAACAGATCACTTAACAACTGATCTATCATCATTTCCTCATTCTGGTGTAGGGAGGCATAACCCACCCAAGAGCCTTCTATATATCAGGCACTGTGCTTGTTCATCACTGTGAGCTCAGGTAAGTTTCTGAATCTACAAGTGTGTAAATCAGAACCTTGCCTCCACCAAGATGCCGCCTGCCACCTGGAAGTTAAGTGGTTCAGTCTCCCTCAGATGACCCACTGGCATCTAACCACACTATCTGAATGAACCTTTAGGGCACACTTTATTGGTCCACTAGAGTAGCCAGATGCTCACTGTGTATCAGACACTGTAATAAACATTGTGTATCTCATTCAATCCTCAAAATTGGGCCCATTATTATCTCTATTTTTCAGATGGGACCACCAGGGCTGGAAAAGGTTAAGTAGTAACTTTCCCTGGGAAGCTGTGTTGGAATCTGTCAGACTGAATCCAATGCCTATTCTAACCAATTCTCCAATAATATCCTACCAGGTTTCCCTGCTTCCAGTCTCATCCAATATATTACCAGCCAGAGTGACCTTTCTAAACACAACTAAATACAGGTCACTTTGCTAGTTAAAATCCTTCAATGACTTGCCTCTGCACCAACAGAATCAAGTAAACATGCAACGTCTTTTATAACAAAGCTCCTGCTAATTCCTCTCGTCCTCAACATCCTTTCCTTCAGCAACTTTCCATCATACTACCCTTCGTGCTTTGCCCTTGCGGATCCCCTCCCGTTTTCCCAGGGAAAACTCGAGACAATGTTTCAGGGCTCTGCTCAAGAACCATCTAGTCCACAAAGCACTCTGACCCCGCCTCCCGCCTATAACTTTTACCTAAACCTGAATTACACTGAATTGTATTATCCATGTCCCCAATTAACTCAGTTCAGGGAACATTTGAAGGTATAGCGCCAAGAGCCTAATAAGTCAGACACGCAAACATACAAATGTGCTTCCCAAGAGACGAGCTAAACTTTCCCCTAACTTTCTCATTTACCCTTCCCCTCCCACCTCCCCATTTACTAGCGAGACTACAGCTTGGGCCACAAGCCCTTCCACCCCTTTCCGAAACTCCTCAGACTCTCATCCCCACTCACTTTTTGTTTTTTCTTTTTTTGAGGAAGAGTCTCACTTTGTCACCCTTTGTAGAGTGCCGTGGCGTCACACAGCTCACAGCAACCTCCAGCTCTTGGGCTTAGGCGACTCCTGCCTCAGCCTCCCGTGTAGCTGGGACTGCAGGCGCCCGCCACAACGCCCGGCTATTTTGTTGAGGCAGTTTGGCTGGGGCTGGGTTTGAACCCGCCACCCTCGGCATATGGGGCCGGCGCCCTACCCACTGAACCACAGGCGCCGCCCGACTCTCATCCCCTTTCACAAGTTTGAACCTTTTGCCGAGTCCTCCCGCGGCTCTAGGGCCTGCTCCGAAACCACGGGCATATATTTATTCAGCAAAAGTTTGCTTTGTGCCTACAAGGTCCCCGGCACCGTGTCTACAGCGGTGTCGAAAGCCGTGATTCCACTCTCACCCCACCGAGCTAGCGATCTCGGCCTACGTCCCCCGGTTCTGGCCTCCCCCATCCCCACCCCCACCCCGCCGCCCGGCCGAAAGGCCGAGGTCCAGGTGCCCCGACCGAAAGGCCCTAACCAGGGCCTTCACCGCCATAAGCGGCGCCAACCCACGGCTTCCTCCACAGACAATCGCGGTCCCCACTCCTCCACAGACTCGGAAACTCCCGCGCCGCTGGGCCGTGCCTCCTCACCATGGTGGCGGCTCTGATGGCTCCGATTCCCGCCGGATTACCTCTGGAGAGGCCTAGGCACCCACTAGCAGCCGAATTCCCGCCGCCGCGACCGGAAGTGCAGCCGCGGGTAAAATGCCGCCGGGTAGAAACCTACTTCCGGTCCCGACACGGAGCTCTGGAGTTGCGGCCGCTGGCTGGAACTTTGTATTCAAAGCAGGGGCGGGGTCGGGGTGGAGCGACGATGACTTTCAGTTTGGAGCTTGGAAACGTTTAGGATGTGCTTTGGAAACCTTCCTAGCTAGACTCAGTACCGCAGGCCCGCGCTTCCCACCTCTCCCGCTGTCTGCAGTACAGCTTCTGTCCTTGCATTTCCTGAACTGGCTGGACGAGCTCCTGCTTCAGTATCTCCGCGTTTGTTTTTGCCTCTACCTACCTGGAAGGCTAGTTTCCCAAATATATGAAAGGTTCATGCCTTCACCTCCTGCAAGACTTCAGCTTAAATAACATTTTCCCAGTGAGAAATTCCCTGTTCATCCTGTTTAAAACTGTAAGCTCCCCACCCGGCTCACCCCTTTGTTATTCCTAATATCTATTGTTGCCTAACATGCTCGCTCGCGCTCGCGCTCGCTCTCTCTCTCTCTCTCTCTCTCTCTCTCTCTCTCTATATATATATATATATATATTTTTTTTTTTGTAGAGACAGTCTCACTTTATTGCCCTCGGTAGAGGGCTGTGGAGTCACACAGCTCACAGCAACCTCCAACTCCTGGGCTTAGGCGATTCTCTTGCCTCAGCCTCCCGAGTAGCTGGGACTACAGGCGCCCACCACAACGCTCGGCTATTTTTAGAGGCGATGTCTCGCTTTGGCTCAGTCTGGTCTCGAACCTGTGAGCTCAGGCAATCTACCCACTTTGGCCTCCCAGAGTGCTAGGATTACAAGCGTGATCCACCGCGCCCGGCCAGATCCATGACTTTTAAATACTACCTATACACCTAGGATTTTCAATTTATTCCTTTAACCCCTGCCTCTTCATTTAACTCTCCACCTTTTTTTTTCTTTTTTTTCTTTTGTTTTTGAGACAGAGTCTCACTATGTCGCCCTCGGTTGAGTGCAATGGCATCACAGCTCACAGCAACCTCAAACTCTTGGGCTTAAGTGATTCTCTTGTCTCAGCCTCCCAAGTAGCTGAGACTACAGGCGCCTGCCACAACGCCCAACTAACTCTCCACCTTTTATGCACCCGTGTTCGTTCCCCATCTTCAAAGTGAACTGAAACTGGGTTAAAAAAGAAAGTGTCAAGCTTGAAGCATTCTTGATTCCTCCTCCTCTGCCATCTGATAATCTGTCAGCAAATTCTGTGGAACCCACCTTGAACATCACTGTTGTCACCTGCTCCACTGCTACCACCCTAGTCCTAGGCACTGTCATCTTTTTTTGTGGTTGTTGTTTAAGGCAGGGTCTCACTCTATCACGTGGACTGGAGAGCAGTGGGGGGACATTACAGCTCACTGCAACCTCAAACTTCTGGGTTCAAGTGATCCTCCTGCCTCAGCCTCCCAAAGTGCTAAGATTACAGGTGTGAGCCACTATGCCCAGCCTCATCTTTGTCTCGAATCACTACTGAAGACCCTAAATGGTTTCTCTACTTCCTGTTACCAAAGCAGCCAGACGGATCTTTTAACACCAGTAGAATAAAGTCCAGCCTTGCATTTCTCTCCAACATCATCTCCTTCAACATTCCCCTCATTCTTCGTCCTCCAGTCATACTCATCTTCTTGCTGTTCCTCAAACCCAGTAAGGAAGGCTTCCACCTCAGGACTTTATCATCTTCACACCTTCTCTAAGAGTTATGTTCTGTTGTCCTGTTTCTGTCAACCCTGTAGATGAAGACTTAAAAATTCAGAGATGAATTATCTTGCTCAAGGTGGCAGAGTCAGGATGTGAATGAATGAATATAGATACATTCTCAGCTGTTCATTTACCCCAGGTTACCCAGCCCTTTAACACATCATTCATGCATACACTTAAAATAATTTAGCACCTACTGAAGCCATGCACTGTTACTGAGATATAAAGTCCCTTCCCTCAAGGACCTTATGAGGAGAAATACAACAAACCAAATGAATAAATATACAATGTAATATTAGAGTAATATAAAAAAAAATGAAGGGTAGAGGGCTGAGAGTGATGGGGTGCAATTTTATTTAGGTAGTTAGGGAAAGCGTCTCTGAGCAGTATGTGAGCAGAGACCAGAATGGAAATAGTATGAAGGACATTCTAGACATTTTATAAAGGGAATCATATAATAATGTGGTCTTTTACGACTACCTTCTTTCACTTAGCATAACATTTTCAAGGTTCACTTGTGTTGTGGCATGTAGCAATACTTCATTCCTTTTCTTTTTTCTTTTATGTGTTTTTAAACGCCAGAGATTAATACCAAACTTCATTTCTTTTTATGACTAAATAATATTCCCTTCTATGGATATATATTAATAGTCTTTCCATGGTTGCAGTTACCTGCAGTCAACCACAGGACAAATACAGGTGAGTACAATTCAATAAGAATTTTTGAGAGAGAAGGACCACACAAGCCTTTTACTACAAGATATTGTTATAATTGTTCTATTTTATCACTAGTACCTAATTTATACATTGAACTATTATAATTATAAACTATTATATCTATTATAAAACATATCTATTATAATTTGAGGAAATCATATCAATGAATATAGATACATCCTCATATCTATTATAACATGAGGAAAAATCATAGTATGGTATAGGGTTTGGTATTATCTAGTTTCAGACATACACTGTGGATCTTGGAACATATCTCCCTAACATAAGGGGGGACTATTGTACCACATTTAATCCATTCATCAGATGAATATTCCGGTCATTTCCACCTTTTGGCTATGTTGAATAATGCTGCTATAAACATTCATGTACAAGTTTTCATGTAGATACATGCTTTCATTTCTCTTGGGTATATATCTAGAAATGGACTTTCTGAATCCTATGATGACTCTGTTTAATCATTTGAGGAACTTCCAGACTATTTTCCAAAGTGGCTTCACCATAATACATTCCCACAAGCACTATATGAGGGTTCTGATTTCTCTACATCTTCACCAACACTTGTTATTATCTGACTTTTTGATTCAAGCCATCCTAAAGGGTTTGAAGTGGACCGATCTCTGATATCAGAGTTTTGTTTTGCATTTGCCTCATGGTGACTAATGAGGTTCAGCATCTTTTTGCATGCGTATTGCCTATTTATATATCATCCTTAGAGAAATGTCCATTCAGATCCTTTGCTCATGTTTTAATTGGGCTATTTGTCTTTTATTATTGAGTTGTAAGAATTCTTTTTTTTTTTTCTTTTGAGACAGAGCCTCAACCTGTCTTGAGCTACAGGCGCTGAGCCAGAATTCTTCATGTATTCTAGACAAGTCCCTTGTCAAACATATGATTTTATAGATTTTCTCCCATTCTTTGGGTTGAATTTTCACTTTCTCAACAGACCCTACACAAAATTTTTTCATTTTGATGAAGTCTAAAACCACCACTTTGTTGGTTATAGTCATGTTTTGGAAATAGTACTAAGACTCTTTTGCTAAGCTCAGCGGCTAGGGCACCAGCCACATACATTGGAGCTGGTGGGTTTGAATCCAGCCTGGGCCTGCCAAACAATGACGACAAATACAACCAAAAAATAGCCAGGCATTGTGGTGGGCACCTGTAGTCCCAGCTACTTGGGAGGCTGAGGCAAGAGAATTGCTTCAGCCCAGGAGTTGGAGGTTGCTGTGAGCTTTGATGCCACAGTGTGCTCTACCAAGGGTGACAGTGAGACTGTCTCAAAAAAAAAATTTTTTTTTTGCCAAATCTGAGATAATAAAGGTTTACTCCTTTGTTTTCTTCTAACAATTTTATCTCTTTTTTTTTCCAGTACACTTTTATTGTCAAAGGCCAGATAGTATTTTAGGGTTTGTGGGCCATCTGGTCTCTGTTGCAATTACTCAACTTTACCATGTAGCATGAAAGCAGCTATAGATAATACACTGCAATGTGTGTTGTTGGGTCCCAACAAAATTTTATTTATGGACACAAATATGTGTCACAAAATAACAATTCTTCTTTTGATTCTTTTCAACCATTTAAAATATAAAAACCATTCTTAGCTCAAGGCCACAAAAAACAAGTGGTAGGTCAGAGTTGGCCTTCAGGCTGTAGTCTGCCAACCTCTGGGCTTGACCATTAGATTTCTGTGTCTGGGTTCAGGGTCATAGCCCTAACTAAGTATTAATAATTAATGACGACTTTGATTTGCATTATTTCCTTGGCTTATTTCTGGGTTCATGAATAAACACAGTCAAATTTCATGTCATTGTTCTCATAAAAAACATACACACACACACATATACATCCATTCCTGTGTCAATCTGATTTCAATCAGAAAAAAGAAACCATACAGTAATTTAAATTGGAAATTTAGCATAAAGAATTATTAGATAATACTAGGAGAGTAACCTATATATTGAAAGAAAACCCTACAGCTAAGGGAGAGTACTCAAGAAAGGACAAACTTGGAAGGAGGGTTCTCCAAGGCTTACTGGAGAAGTTGAGAGGTTGTGCTGGCTAGACCTAGTTCAAAGTCATCAGGCAAGCAGAAATAACCTTCTAGGGTACAGATAAAAAGCTGATAGACAGGTGCATAGAGGGAGTTGAGAATGCAGAGAGCTGGGCGTTGATGCTGATACAAAGCCTAGACTACATGATGTCTATGTGGGTAAGGCCCGAGTTAAAAATAAAAAGAGCCAAGGCTAATGGGTAGGTGAGCAGAGGGGGGCAAGGCACTGCTGGAAATGGAGGCTACAAGAACCTAGTGCACAGCTTGGGCTGGGGCAGCTAAGGGCAGCTCCTGGAGCCCTGGAGCTGGGGAGAAGGTCATAGGAACAGCAAACTAAGATGGGAGGCTCTAAACCTCTGCATAAGATGAAGGTCAGGTAGCCTACTTGCTAGACAGCCAGTCCCATGAAGCCCCCAGCATATATACCTCTGGGGCTGAAAAAAAGGTGTAAGACCAGTGACCTGGGCTGGGGCACGGGCCTGTATTTAGATTCCCAACTATACCACCAGTGCCTGAGTGGACAGATGGAGAGAATATATGGTGACCAATTGGTGGAGAAAGCTTTCCAGCAGGCATTTAACTTCATAAAACTTCACTGCCCAAAGAATGAAAGGCCAAAAGGGCCCCCCCTCCAGGAGCCTGATGAAAGAGCCATCCAACCTAAGAAAGAGGGCCCTTTCCTCCTACAATGTTGTTCCAGTCCCCTCTACTGACAAACCTCATCCTGCTGGCAAAGGAAAGATAATTATAGGACTCAGATCCATTTGTACAGATCAGGTGAATTGGGAGCTGAAATAGTAAATTAATAACTGACATAATTCCATAAGCTTACAAACATATTCTACCACATAGACAGGCACAGTCCTGGCCTCGGATAGGAAAAAGCAGACAGCCAGTCAACCTACCCTCAGAGAAGGAACTAGTCCTGTGATAAACACAGATAAGAGGGATGTTGACTTTCCGCTTGGATTTCGGGAGTGGTGAGAACTTTTTCTCTTTTGCAAATGTGTCTTCTGTTGGAAAGCTATATTTGTGGAAGTCTTCTTACATTCTCCCCCTCTTCTATATCCAGGCAACCACCACATGATTTGAAGACAAACCTAACAGCCTGTCTTCTCTTTCAGCCCACTCTGCTATCACCATGGTTCAGCTATAAATTTTTCCTGGACAACTGCCAAATTTATCCTAGTCTCGGTGCTATATTCATTACACTTTATGTTTCATTCTCTGAAGTTTCAGATTCCCCACAGCATCTATTCCAGATCTCTAACTCCATATAAAATTCCTTTGCCAATACATTCAGCAAAAAATATGATTGGAAATGTTTTCATAATTTTACTAGCTTAGGGAGGCATACCTCCAGTATTACACAATTTATTTACTCTAAGATTTTTACAAGTTGAGCTCTTCTGTCAAAAGACAAGTAAGCCTCTTTTAGTGGCAGTTTGCTAGACATAATTGAAGGTCCATGACCTTGTACTTTAACCCTGGGTTACTAAAAGAGACACAGAAGAGAGGAAGCACAGACACAGTCTAATTTAAGTACCATTAAAATTCACAAAATTAAGCTCTCTTCCTCCCAGCCAAAAAAAAAGCTTTCTAGTTTCCAAAGGAATTGGAAATTAGGAGAAAGGTAAGAACTGGTGACCAGCAGCAGTGAGGGTGCTGCTAAGCCAGCTGCTCAGGTGAAGTGGAGACTCTACCCAGGGGTCTGCAGCAACAACAGATGAGAGCATAGCCTGTCCCCGTGTGTAACCTGGCTTTGTGAGACTTTTCTAATCCTCAGTTCTTGCCCTAACACCCAGAGAAGGAATGTTTTATCTTCTTAGGAACCTCGTAAGTGAAACTCTAGGAATCTTGTTTCATATTTTTTTATATTTCTAGAATATCATGTTTCAGCCGGTCCCAAATTTCTCTTTAATTAAAAAACAGGTGAGTGTTTGGCTGTTCTCCAGGCTTGGCACCTGTGGCTCAACGGGCTAAAGCGCCAGCCACGTACACCTGAGCTGGCGGGTTTAAATCCAGCCCAGGCCCACCAAACAACAACGACAGCTACAACCAAAAAAATGGCCGGGCGTTGTGGCAGGCGCCTGTAGTCCCAGCTACTTGGGAGGAGCAGGGGACTCGCTTGAGCCCAGGAATTGGAGGTTGCTGTGAGCTGTGATGCCACAGCACTCTATCCAGGGTGACAGCTTAATGCTCTATCTCAAAAAAAACCCTAAAAACAACTTCTATGTTAAAATTAACAAATAAGATACACAGCTAAGTAAAAATAATCTTTCCAGGGTGGCGCCCGTGGCTTAGTGAGTAGGGCGGTGGCCACATACACCCAGGCTGATGAGTTCAAACCAGGCCTGAGCCAGCTAAACAACAATGACAACTGCAACAACAACAACATCCTCATTAGTACAGTGGTGATACAACAACAACAACAACAAAATATAGCCAGGCATTGTGGCAGGCACCTGTAGTCCCAGCTACTTGGGAGACTGAGGCAAAACAATCACTTAAGCTCAAGAGTTGGAGGATGCTGTGAGCAATAACGCCACAGCACTCTACCAAAGGTGACATAGTGAGACTCTGTCTCAAAAAAAAAAAATCTTTCCAGGGTAACAAGATAAGATTTTATCTCTTACATGTTTTATGGGTATTAGGAGAAAACAGAAAAGCATAACATGATATTTACTAATGGAAAAAAGATTATGTATGCAATGAGAAAATCTCATGTTTGCCAAGAATGTCCTACCATCTGTTCTGTTTTAGAAAAAAAATTGATTATGGGGTGGCGCCTGTGGCTCAGTGGGTAGTGCACCGGCCCCATATGCCAGAGGTAGCGGGTTCAAACCCGGCCCTGGCCAAAAAACAATTGATTATAAAACATGTGCTTACTTTAAATATATGAGACATATACATATATTTACAGTTATGTGTATTTTAAAATTAGGATCAAGCTTGGGTGTATAAATTATTTCACCTCTAATCTGAATCACTGTATCTGTTTCATAACCATATGCTGTCAGGTTGCCAACCATCTTGAAAGTCCCCACAACCCAAATACTCTCTGTGACCCCCAGGTGACTAATTTGGACTCATCCCACAAGGTATTGCCTTGCTACACCTGGTCATCCCATTTCTACACATTTTTTTGTTTTGCCAGATTTCATTGTTTCCACCCATTGTGATTACTAGGTCAAATGTTTCTATACTAAAAATTGATGTTCATTTTTCACAATCCACTACCACTTTTTCAGAAACTCAGCAAAAATCAGCATGAAAAAGACAATTCTAAAACTTAAAGTGAGAAAGGATGGTGGGTTCTGAATTCACTGAGGTCATGGTAGCTAGGCATGGTGACACATGCCTATAGTCCCCGCTACTGGGGAAGTTAAGTAAGAAGGATCACTTGAGCCCAGGAGTTAAAATTATTTTCTGCATCATTTTTTTTCTTTTCACCCTTTTACTCGAAGGCAGGTGCTGGTTTTCTTGCCTGTATTTTTCTTTCCCAATGGCAGGACATAGGGAGAGGTGTGGGAACTATCCAGAATGAGGAGGCTCTGTCTCTTCCCTCCTCAAACCCCATTACATACCTACATACTTTTCCCTCAGTGGCTTCTAGCTATGCCCAGAAGCAGAGTGTTGGTATTACAGGGGTAGTTTTAGCAAAGGGACTTGAGGGTAATGTGGCAAAGGTGGGGGCCCACACTCCCGGGGTATCACAGTTTTTCCCCACCAGACATGACTCTGAGTAGCCACTGGAAAATGGATTCTATGGCTTGTTTGTCCCCTCCAAAACTCACATTAAAATTTAATTGCCATTCTGATGAGAGATTAAGAGGTAGGACCTTTAAGAGGTGATTAGGTCATGAGGGCTCAATGTCAGTATCACAAGAGTGGGTTCATGATAAAAAGAATAAGTTCATCTCCCTTTATTTGTCTCACATACTCTTACCCTTCCCACTTCTGCCATGGGATGATGCAGCATGATGCCAACACCAGATGCCAATACCATGCTCTTGGACTTTGCAGCCTGTAGAACCATGAGCCAAATAATTTTTTTTTTTTTTGTAGAGACAGAGTATCACTTTATTGCCCTAGGTAGAGTGCTGCGACGTCACACAACTCATAGCAACCTCCAACTCCTGGGCTTAGGCGATTCTCTTGCCTCAGCCTCCCGAGTAGCTGGACTACAGGCGCCCGCCACAATGCCCAGCTATTGATGCAGTTGGGCCAGGGCTGGGTTTGAACCCGCAACCCTTGGTATATGGGACCGGCGCCCTACTCGCTGAGCCACAGGCACCGCCCCAAATACATTTTTATTCATTAATTACTCAGTATATGCTATCTTGTTATGCCAGCAGAAAACAGACTGAGACAGCTGACTTCATGGCTAGGAATGTGGGTAGAGGCCTTAGAGCCAGTAACTCTCTCTCAAATTTGCTGGCACCTAGGCAAACCTTCTCTAATTAATAGTTATGGACCCAGGACGTAAAAATCAGAGTTAGGGCTAGTGGAGTTGTAAAAAAACTGGCAATTCAGGCTCTGAGGGAGGATTAGAAAAGTATGGCTAAAGAGCAGCAGATCCTTGGTCTGAAAAACAATAGAGGGGGAATGTCTCAGTTATCTTAGACCAATTATTAAAGGGATGATGTACAGGTATCATTAGCAGGACTAAACCCTAGGACTGGAGACCCAACAGGACATGGTATTGGAGCTGTTTCGGGGTCTTTACATTTATTGTTGATCTGACATGGGGAGAAGCTAAGAGACCCAAAGCAATGACTCATGACTGGGCATGGTTAAAGGACCTGCCCTTAGAACCCAGAAGGCTACAGAGAGGGTATAGTTAAAGGGTCTCTGGAACAAGGGGACATGCACAGATCATTGAGGATCCACAATACTTCAATGGGGTAAAGAGAACTGCATGGAGCCCAGAAAGGACACTCTAGGGAGAGCTTTCAGTGGGGAGAAGCAGCTGCCAGCCCTAGAGACCTGGGCCATGCCCTCCCTGCAGGTGGCCTGTCTCTGGAACTCTTCCCCATGAAAGGATCAGATTCTCAACAATACCTATGAGATTGGTTCTCAAGGGTTGAATTCATGCTAGAAACCCAGACTGTGAATTTGAATTCCTTGCACCTTTCTAATCCTAAGAGTAACTAAAGTACATAGCCTGAGCCTATTAAAGAAATTTTGACTAAAACAACAAAAGGATAGACATGTCTGAAACTAAAACTAGTTGATCATCTCTTAATTTTTTCTTATTTATTTATTTAGAGAGAGACTCTCACTGTGTCAGTAGAATGCCATGATGTCACAGCTCACAGCAACCTCAAACTCTTGGGCTTAAGCGACTCTCTTGCCTCAGCCTCCCAAGTAGCTGGGACTACAGGCGCCCACCACAACACCCAGCTATTTTTTTTTTTTATTAAATCATAGCTGTGTACATTAATGCAATTATGGAGTACAATATGCTGGTTTTATAGACCATTTGGAATATTTTCATCAAACTGGTTAACATAGCCTTCACCGCATTTTCTTAGTTATTGTGTTAAGACTTTTGTACTCTACACTTAGTAAATTTAAGATGTACCCTTGTAAAATGCACCATAGTTGTGTTCTGGCTATTTTTTGGTTGTAGTTGTCATTGTTGTTCAGCCAATCCAGGCCAGGCTCGAACCTGCCAGCTTCAGTGTATGTGGCTGGCACCCTACTCACTGAGCTACAAGCACTGAGCCTTCTCTTTTCTCTTTTTAATATAAGTCAGGGTCTCACTTGGTTGCTCTGACTGGTCTCAAATGCCCGAGCTCAAGCCATCCTCCCACCTTTGGCTCCCCAGTAGCTGGAATTACAGGCATAAGACACCACATCCACTGATTATTTTTTGATTACTTAAATAAAGTTTACTTTGTTATTCCATCTGATTGCAAAATTGGGGAATAGGCCTATTTAATTGTTATAGCCATCTTCATTCACATACAGTTTGAGGGGTCAAGATATCTGAAACCCACTCAGAGGTGGGTGAGGTGGTGATCTGCAAGACTGCCCTGGCAAGTCTGCTGAGAAGAGACCTCACGATAAAGCCCCACATAGGCCTTCTCCCTGAGTGTGTCCTCTGCTACAACATGAGGTTTAATTTATCAATTTATTGCTGAGTGCCTCACATTCTCCCTTTCCACTCACATAAAGCTTCTCCCCAAAAAGCTCTTCTCTGATGAGGCATACATTTTCCCCCAGTCTTTGCCCATTCTCTCTGCACAACAGAGCTTCTACTCTGTGCGCTCTGTAGTTTGATGAGGGTGACTCAGAGCCAAACCCTCAGCCACACTCCTTTTCCACTGTGGATGTCTCAGACCAGACTGCCTGGAGAGATAAAGAGGAGAATCAGAGTTTACTGGGGCAAGACTGAGCTGAGAAAGGAGCTGATCCACAATGTATTCACAACTAATAGATCAGTCAGTTCGACAGGGACCTCTGGATCTGGGATGGACCCTTTGGAGTTGTCCCAGTTGAGGGTTTTGTCTCCCTACATGAACCAGTCATTGAGGAGGATGCCCCCTGCCCTCGGAGGATGCATAATCCTTGGTCACACAGCTCCCTGGGGCTAAGAGCCAGTCCCAGTAAGGACAGCAGCTCTGCTGCAGCAGCACAGTTCTCTCGAGCAGCTGGGGAGTTAGCCCTGAAAAAGCTCATCTGGGTACAGCTCCACAGCGTCTCCACATCTGGATCCTCCCTGCAATGTATGTATACAAAAGTCTTGCCCAGGCTCAGTGCCTGTAGCTCAGTGGCTAGAGTGCCAGCCACATACACTGGAGCTGGCGGGTTCAAA
>CAUYRH010154915.1:0-15465 GCA_963574655.1 Perodicticus potto
CTCCCCACTTGAAATCTCTCCCTCTACCAGGAGCTTTGGTGTTTTCTGTATTCTTTTCTGTAAATCAATTCTGTCTTACCACGGAGGGGTGGGGGTGGGGGAAATAATGTAATGAAGAATAATAAAATACATGTATTTAAAAAAAATAAAAATAAAAATAAAAAAATAAAAACCCTTTCTCCCAAATTCTCTAGGAGATGGATTTGAGAACTTTCTCTGATCTCCTCACAGGGCACCTGCAATACTGAACTATTTCTCTGCAATCACCCCTGCTGTCAAGAGGAAGCTATTGGCTTCCTCTTAAGAAGCAGGCAATGAACCTGCTAAGGCCATAACAACTCAGGAAGGAAGCTGGTCCTCTGCATACGAAGGATGCCTTGGGGCTCAGGGCTCCGGGGGCTTAAGGCAGGTCTTAGATTAGATGTAGTCACATGGAAAGTGGCTCAAGGGTCTTCAGGTCATTTCCAAACAGCATACTGTGATATTCTACACATTTGTTAAAAAAGATAAGTTGAGCTTATATATTACATGGAAGAATGTCCATGTTATTGATGAATGTAGAAGAGAAAGTCTTAAATAGCAAGCATAGAATATTTTGGGGTTTTTAAAAAATATCATGTGCAAATATTTAATTGCAAAACAAATTCTGGAAGATACTACATCTTGTTGGCCTAGAAGAATGAGATTTGCATAAAAGTAATAGGTGAGCAAGGATAAACTTTTATACTTTACTTCTTCCATGAGCATCTATTTCTTTTGCAATTAAGAACATTTTTCTTCTTGATCATCAGTTCAGATTTGGTTCAACAAATCAAGATATGAAAAGAGAAAGTAACTTTGACAATATGAGTTGTGGTGGCAGGGAAGGAAGGAAGTCAGATAAAGAAGTGGTATAAGTGTGTAAGTGATTGCAGGTGTTTGGGAAAGTGGTGAGTAATTGGGGAATGTGTAGGCTGAAATGTTAGGGATTAGCAGGGATTCAGAGATAGGCTGAGACTAGATGGGTCATCTGGGCAGACTGGCCAGGTGCTCTGGAATGTTCACCAGCGCTGAATGCATCCACCTCTGTAACTCTGCCCTCTGGAGAAAGTGGCACAGCTATGGTGGCACCAGCTAAGTTACCTTGGTGACTGGACCTGAGTTCCCCAAATGGAAGTCATTCTCATAGCTTCTTTATACTATCTTTCCAATTGACTTGCTTCTTCACCTCAATAAATTTTGCTCCATCCTGACTAATAACACCCCTGAAATAATGACTTTCTCTGTTAATTTCCCACTTTTTAATATAGTCATGCATCATTTACAGACAGGGATATGTTCTGAGAAATGTGTTGGTCAGTGACTTCAACTTTATTATTGTGCAAAATCATAGAGTATAGTTACACAAACCTAGAGGGCGTAGCCTATTATATACACCCAGGCTACCTGTTACAGCCTGTTGCTCTGAAATTTGGTCAGACATGTGATTCATTATTGACCAAAACATTGTTATGTGATGCATGACTATATTTATTAAAATATTTTTTAAGAAGCATTATTCTATATCTCACTTAAAGGCATCAGAGTATATTTTGGGAATTAACAAATTACATTATGTATTATTATGGGAGTATCCAACCTTTTTTTTTTTCCTGTCTGCCACATGTTGAAAGAATAAGAGTTGTCTTGGGCCACATATTAAATACACAAACACTAATGAAAGCTGATTAGCAAAGAAAAAGTCTGTGCGTACTTTTTGTGATATCCAACATCACCGATAAGCAAAAATAGTCCTTAAAAAATCAGCATGTGGCCTGTGGGCCGTAGATTGGTTACCCCTGGTAGCTTATTATTGAAGTCATGCTATAACAGGGGTAGTAAATATTTGGAAGGAAATAAATGGAAGACTGAAGCAAATTGGGGTCCCCTCACCTGGTGCAGTAAGTTCACTGAAGCTAAGAGTTACATCAGGAGCAAGAGGAATCTTTATTAAATGGAATTAAGAAAGCAGAATAAGTAGCTAATACTTAAGACCTGAACTCCCCAATAGTTTATTTATGAGCCAGGGTTTTTAAAGGTAGGGGTCTATTTCAGGCAGGCAAAAATGCAAATCACTACATGGAGGTTATATACTGGCCTGGCTCCTAAATACGGGATATTATGAAGCAGCAGGAGTAGGGAGAGGGATAGAGTGGGTAAGTAGAGTCAGAGATCTTTGGACTAGTGGAAAGGATTGTTTAGGTGAGTATGAAAGGCCCCTCAGTGGAGAATTTAGAACAAAGAATGGCAGTCAGAGTTCAATTGTTCAGTTTCCCATTATGTGCATTTTCTATCTGGTGTGAGTTTCTAAAAAACAACTCAAGAACTTATGTTAAGGTATGATCTTTCAGGGGCGGCACCTGTAGCTCAGTGAGTAGGGTGCTAGCCCCATACACCGAGGGTGGTGGGTTCAAACCTGGCCCCGGCCAAACTACAACAACAAAAAAATAGCCAGGCTTTGTGGCGGGTGCCTGTAGTCCCAGCTACTTGGGAGGCTGAGGCAAGAGAATCTCCTAAGCCCAAGAGCTGAAGATTGCTCTGAGCTGTAATGCCAAGGCCCTCTACTGAGGGCGACAAAGTGAGACTCTGTCTCAAAAAAAAACAAAAAGAAAAAAAAAAAAGATATGATCTTTCAGTTTTTACAGGGAACTGAAACACCTAGCAGGTCCCTGGAACTTCCCCTGAAGGGGCTTGAGATTTTCATTTTCATTTCCGTGGTGGGGTCCTGGCAGTGCCCTACGAAGGGTCTCTGCCCAGTCGCCATTACACTGATCATTGGAGAAACACTGAATGGCAAGCTGGTCAGGGGATACTTTTCATGTGTTTGAGTGAAAGTTCAATCAGAGAAGAGGAAGAGGAACGACACTGATTGTTGTGGACTAGGACTTTATTACAGGAATGAGACTTACACAGTTATGGGAGGAGCTGGAGGGAAAGGTCTGAAGAGGAAATCGGGGGCTCAGGGGAAGTCCCCTAGCCAGCCCTCCGGAAGCTTTGGGCAGGTGGCCAGGTCAGAGCTTGTGGGGAGTTGGGGAGCTGGTGGGACCCCAGCTAGAGGAGTTGCTACTGATCATCAGGAGCAGCAGTCTGGAAGAGGCGTGGACTCAGAGCAGGAAAGTGTGAAGACGAGCTGGCACTAACCGGCATCTCAGCGTCTGTTTTCTCAGAGTGAACATTGGCCAACTCTGACTCAGAACCATCCTGGGAAGGGGATTCTGCGAAATCTACCAGAGCCAAGTCAACACAGTCTAACGCCACTATGCTAGGACAAGAAAATGCAGGGTTAACAAATAGGAATAGAATGGGAACTACTGGCCCCAGGCAAGAATGGGGACCAGACGTATAACCATGATGCCAAAGTTAAAACAAATAATGCAGATCTGCTCATAAGGCGGATCAATGAGTTCTCTACTAAGGCAATCCATGGTTAGTTGGACATTTTTGTTTGGACTTTAGGTTTTTAAAAGGCCACAAAATCCAGGCATTTTTAAGCCTCGACACAGTACAAGTACCCAAGAGCCAATGTGTTCTTCTGCGTTCCTCCGTAGGCTTGTGAGTTTGTAACCTTACTGCAGATGTACAAGTAACATGTGAAAACACCTAGTCATTCATTCTATGTTCATGGAACTCCTACGAGTGTCCAGCACTGTTCCCAATGCTGAGAATACAGTAATGACCTTGGGAGACCAAGCTTCTGCTCCGTGCCTGTGAAGGGATGGGGGTGGGTAATAGGCAGTGTTTGTCCTTGGCCTGTGTGGGAGGGAGGTAAGAGCCAGGACTACAGTGCAGGGCACACATTCAGAAAGGGACTAGGGATGTTCTGTTAGGTGAGGCCCTCAGGGATGGGCTCTTTGGGAAGGTGCTTAGTAGAGTATGTTGGGAAGGGGGAGTCATAGCAACAACTTGTGCAAAGGCCCAGAGAGCAGAAAATACTTCCCAAGCTGGGAGGTAGGACCCCAGTAGGCAGATGTGGCCAGGGGGATACGAAGGCAGAGAACAAGGTGAAGGCTTTGAATTTCATCTCAGCGTGAATGGAAGTCCCCTAAGAGGGTGAGTGTCAAAGTGAGCTCCTCTGAATGCAGGGAAATGAACCAGCTGCTTCCCAGGCAGAGCGGACTGGAGTTTTGTGTACATGTTACACTCACAGAGATAAGCAGAGCTAGAGAAGGGAAATTTGAGTGATGATTTAACTTTGCATGAAAAGTTAAATTATCATTAAACTTAATGGAGGAAAGCACTGGAATATCCACACAGCCATGCCCTGCAGTTGACTAAGGGCATTATCTGTTAGAAACTTGGCCTCTGGCTGTAGAGATGAACTCTGTGTGGTCCCACTCCAGGCCAGAGCCCTGACCCCTAGATGGGGCCCAAGATAGCAGGACAGCAGCATCACACTAGCTTCTGGCAGCCTGTCTACCCAGCAAAGCAGGTGGGAAGGGGAGGGATTGCTTCTGAGAAAGGGGACTTACCTGGTGAATGCGAGAGGCAGTGATAGAGGTTATTTGTTAAGTCAGAGAGGCCCAAACAGGGAACAGGTTGTGTTATTATAATTTCAACTTCAACTTCTATTTCATGGCCCACTGCCAGTTCTTGTGTTCATGAAATGTTAGCACTGGAACAAAATAGTTCAGAGAACTTCCAGTCCCATAAATGATCAAACTGTGCTGTGTAGCCCTAGAATTCCACAGAGGTGACTCAGGGACACCCTGGAGAGTGTATGTGAGAGGAAGCCAGTAGGCGGGAAGAGGGTCACCGCCCTCCTAAACCCGCCCCATTGCTTCCATCTACGTTACACTGGGTATTTATTAATAATTTGCTTTAAGGAAGAATTTTGTAGCCAAAAAAGAAAAGAGAAAGAAATAAAGGAAGGAAAGAAAGAAAAAGCAAAAAAGCAAGAAAACACAAAAGAAAAAAGAAGGAAAGAAAAGAAATTCAGAGATTAATTACAACTCCTCTGGATACCCCCTTCCCAAACATGCCTAGGAACAAACAATACTATTTATGAAGATTCATTATGTGCCAGGCACTCCACTGAATTTTTTGCAAATATTATCTCATTAATCCTCTGAAGTAGGTAAGATGGACTTATTAGTGAAAAAATAGTTTCTTAGTGGGTTTAAGTAATTGTCATGTCTTACAGCTAGTGAGTGGCAAAGCCAAAATTTCAACCTACGCCAAGTCATCTGATGTCCCAACCTTGACTCCTTGACTCTATGCTTTCCAGAAAAAAGAAAACCTATTAGCCAAGCTTATTCTCAGTACCATTCAAAGAAATTTCTTGAAATATTTGGAATAGCCAGTACATTGATCTACTAGAGCTGCCATAACAAAATGTCATGGACTGAGTGGCTTAGACACAGAAATTTATTTTCTCATAGCAGTGGAGGCTGGAAAGTCCAAGCCCCAGGTGCTGGTAGAGTTGGTTCCTAGTGTGGACTCTCTTCCTGGGTTGCCAGTGGCCCCTTCTTGCTATGTCCCCAAACAGCCTTTTCTTAGTGCAAACACATGAAGAAGAGCAAGCTCTGGAGTCTCTTCCTCTTCTGGAAAGGGCATCAGCTCTGTCAGATTAGAGACCCACCTTTATGACCTTATTTAACTTTTATTACCTTCTCAGAGGCTCTATCTCCAAATATGGTCACAGTGAGGTTTGAACTTCAAAATATGAAGCCTAGCCTATACTCAATTTTATGATCAGGATGAGCATCAAACTCAAAATACGCCCTAATCGGAGCACTATGAGCAGTGGCACAAACCATCTCATATGAAGTCACTTTACTATCTATCCTATTAATAAGCAGAAAAATTACACTATCAACTCTAATCTTAACCCAAGAACACATATGACTGTTCTTCCCATCATGACCCCTAGCAATAATATGATTCATCTCAACACTAACAGAAGCAAACCAAGCCCCACTTGACCTAATAGAAAGACAATCAGAACTAGGATCAGTTCAACATGGAATATGCTGCAGGTCCATTCGCTCTCTTCTTTACAGCTGATAATACCAATATTATCATAACAAACGCCCTCAAAACTACCATTTTCCTAAGCACATTCCATAATATTGACACACCAGAAACCTTCTCAATTAACCTCACTTCAAAAACCCTACTACTAACCACTATCTTCCTATGAGTACGAGCATCCTATCCTCGATTCCGATATGACCAACTTATACACCTTTTATGAAAAAAGTTTCTACCCCTACCACTAGCACCATGTATGATACGTTTCACTCCCCGTCTTCTTAGCCAGCATCTCCCCACAAATATAGAAATATATCTGACAAAAGAATTACTTTGATAGAGTAAATACCAGAGGTATTTATTTTTAGAACTATAGGACTTGAACCTATCCCTGAGAATTCAAAATTCTCCATGCTACCCACTACACCATGTCTTGCAATATCAGGCCCATAACCCGAAAATGTTGGTTTATATCCTTCCCATACTAATCAAGTCTCCTATCCTCCTACTAATCTACTTCACCCTATTTATTGGTACTTGTCTTACTATAATCAGCTCCCACTGATTTCTAGCCTGAGTAGGATTAGAAATAAATATGCTAGCTATTACTCCCATTCTTATTAAAAAAGCAATACTCTGATCCACAGAGGCTAGCACCAAATATTTCCTCACACAAACAACAGTATCAATAGTATTAATAATAGCAATTATTATTAACATAATATAATCAAGCCAATGAACTATAACAAAGATTCACAAGATACTATCTTCTCTAATAATATTATTCGCACTCACAATAAAACTAGGTATATCCCCATTTCACTTCTGAGTTCCAGAAGTTACACAAGGAGTAACACTAACATCAAAAATAATTCTCCTGACATGACAAAAACTAGCCCCAATTGCTATTTTGCTTCAAATTCACCAAACAATAAAGCCAAATGTTATCCTACTAATCACCTTCTTATCAGTCCTCATTGGAGGCTGAAGAGGCCTAAACCAAACACAACTACGAACAATCCTGGCATTTTCATCCTTTGCTCATATAGGCTAAATAACTGCTATTCTCACCTTCAACCCACCCACAATCATCCTCAATCTCCTAATTTACATAATCCTCACAATCTCAAGATTTATTATACTCTTAACAAACTCCAACACTATTACACTATCCCTATCCCAGCTATGATATAAAACACCAGTACGTATCTCAACCATTTTCATTACCCTGCTATCCCTAGGAGGACTTTCTCCCCTTTCCAGACTTTTACCAAAATGAATTATCATTCAAGAACTTTCAAAAAACCATAATATCGTATTACCAACACTCATAGCCATTCTAGCCCTATTAAACCTATTTTTCTACATATGACCAGTTCGTTTCTCAACTTTAACTATATTTCCAACAACCAACAACATCACAATAAAATGACAATTCGAAATTCTCCCACCCACCTTCTTCACAGCCCCACTCCTTATACTATCATCCATACTCCTTCCATTCTCACCTATAATTTCAGCCCTGAACTAGAAGCTTAGGTTATAACAGACCAAGAGCCTTCAAAGCTCTAAGAAAGCAATCTATGCTTAGACTCTGAAACCATAAGGACTGCAAGACTTCTACATCAACTGAACGCAAATCAGTTACTTTTATTAAGCTAAGTCCTCACTAGACTGGTGGACTCCAAATCCATGAAACTGTAGTTAACTGCTAAGCACCCTAATCAACTGACTTTAATCTACTTCTGCCACCGCCAAGAAGCAAAAGGTGGGAGAAGCCCTGGCAGAATTGAAGCTGCTCTTTTGAATTTGCAATCCAATATGATTAATCACCTTGGGACTTAGTAAAAACAGGACTTAAATCCCTGTCTTTAGATTTACAGTCTAATGCTCACTCAGCCATTTTACCCCTACTTATGTTCATTAACCATTGGCTATACTTAACAAATCACAAATTCCGCTTCGGCAGGAATAGTCGGAACAGCCCTAAGTCTCCTAATCCGAGCAGAACTAGGTCAGCCAAGAAACCTGCTAGATGACCAAATCTACAATATTGTTGTCACAGCCCACACATTTTTTATAATTTTTTCCATAGTTATGCCAATTATAATCGGAGGAACTGGAAACTGAGTAGTCCCACTAATAATTAGAGCCCCTGACATAGCTTTCCCCCGAATAAACAATGAGTTTCTGATTATTACCCCCATCTTTCCTCCTTCATCTAGCCTCCTCAATAGTTGAAGCAGGAACTGGGACAGGATGGTCCTCCCCTGACAGGTAACCTTGCTCATGCAGGAGCTTCGGTAGACCTTACTATCTTCTCACTTCACTTAGCAGGGATATTTTCAATTCTAGGTGCTATTAATTTTGTTACAACAATTATTAACATAAAACCACCAGCAATATCTCAATACCAAGCCCCCTATTTGTATTATCAGTCATAATCACAGCTGTCCTACTCTGACTCTCTCTTCCAGTCCTAGCAGCAGGCATTACTATACTTCTAACAGACTGTAACCTCCATACTACGTTTTTTGACCCCGCAGGAGGAGGAGATCCCATTCTCTACCAACATTTATTGTGATTCTTTGGTAACCCAGAAGTGTATATTCTTATTCTACCAGGTTTTGGCATAATCTCCCACATCGTGTCTTATTACTCTGGAAAGAAAGAACCATTTGGGGTCTACAGGTATGGCCTGAGCCATAATATCAGTTGGCTTCCTAGGTTTTATTGTATGAGCCCACCATATATTTATAGTAGGGATAGATGTTGATACTTGAGCATACTTTACAAACGTCACAATAATTATTGCTATCCCTACGGGAGTTATAAAGCATTTAGCTGACTGGCCACTCTTCGCGGAGGGAATATTAAATGAGCACCAGCTGTGCTATGAGCCCTAGGATTTATCTTTCCATTTACTGCAGGGGCCTGACAGGGATTGTTCTATCAAATTCCTCACTAGATATTGTCCTACATGACACATATTATGTAGTAGCACATTTTCACTATGTCTTATCTATAGGAGCAGTATTTGCCATCATAGGAGGTTTTATTCACTGATTCCCACTATTTTCTGGCTACACTTTAGATCAAACTTGAGCCAAAATCCATTTCACATTTTTATTTGTTGGCATCAACCTTACTTTCTTCCCACAACACTTTTTGGACTTTCAGGCATGCCTTGTTGTTACACTGATTGTTACTCTGTTGTTACTCAGATGCGTATACAATATGAAATGCCATTTCATCAATCGGATCCCTCATCTCTTTAACAGCAGTAATGCTAACAGTCTTTATAATCTGAGAGGCTTTCACTTTAAAATGAGAAGTTCTAATAGTAGAATTCACAGCCACAAACCTAGAATGACTTCATGGATGTCCCCCTCCTTATCATACATTTGAAGAGCCCACATACGTAAAGGCTTAATTCAAGAAAAGAAAAAAATCAAACCTCCTAAAATTAGTTTCAAGCCAACTCCCTAACCACTATGACTTTCTTCATATGAGATATTAGTATAATCACTACATAACTTTGTCAAAGTTAAATTATAGGTTAAACCCCTATATATAATTATGGCACACCCAGTACAATTCAGATTTCAAAACGCCACCTCCCCTCCAATAGTTATGGAGGAACTATTATACTTGCATGACCATACTCTAATAATTGTATTCATAATTAGCTCCTTAGTCCTATACATCATTTCCCTCATACCATCAACTGAGTTAACACATACAAGTACTATAGATGCACAAGCACAAGAAGTAGAAACAGTCTGAACCATCTTACCCGCCATATTGCCTTTCCATTCCTCTGAATCCTATATATAATAGATGAGATTAATACCCCCATCCTAACCAATGATCAGGTCACCAATGATACTGAAGTTATGAATACATGGACTATGATAACCTTTGCTTTGACTCATACATAGTACCTACTCCAGACTTAGAACCAGGAGATCTCCAACTACTTGAAATTGATAACAGTAATTTTATCCACAGAAATATCCATATGTATATTAATTTCCTCTGAAGATGTTCTTCACTTAGGAACGGTTCCTGCACTAGGCATTAATACAGATGCAATCCCAGGATGCCTACATCAAGCAACCCTCATAACCTCCTGGCCAGGAATCTACTACAGCCAACGCTCCGAAATCTGTGGCTCTAATCATAGCTTTATACCCATCGTACTTGAACTAGTTCCACTAAAGTACTTTGAGCAATCACTCCTAAAATCTCTCTAATATCACTGTGAAGGTAATAAGCATTAACCTTTTAAGTTAAAGACTGAAAGTTTTAATCTCTCCACAGTGAATGCCCCAACTAGACACATCAACATGAGCTAGGACTATCTTCTCAATAATTCTAACACTATTCATTCTATTCCAACTAAAATTCTCAAAGTTTGTATACCCTCTACATTCCCCTCCCCAAAACCCCTAAAATTATATAAACAAGATAATCCAGCTCTCCAGTCCTCCTGTTTGTCAAACAGCCACTTCTTCCAATGCAGCACCAGCTGCATTCCCGAGGCACCATCGTGAAAGTGAAGGTCGGAATAAACGGCTTTGGTCATATTGGATGCATGGTCACCAGGGCTGCTTTTAACTCTGACAAAGTGGATATTGTCGCCATCAATGACCCCTTCATTGACCTCAACTACATGGTCTACATGTTCCAGTATGATTTCACCCAGGGCAAATTCCATGGCACAGTTAAGGCGGAGAACAGGAAGCTTGTCATCAATGGAAATCCCATAATTATCTTCCAGGAGCGAGATCCCACCAAAATCAAATGGGGTAAGCCAGGTGCTGAGTCTGCTGTGTAGTCCATTGATGTCTTCACCCCCACAGAGAAGGCTGGGGCTCACCTATAGGGGGGCGCCAAAAGGGTCAACATCTCTGCCCCTTCTGCTGATGCCTCCATGTTTGTGATGGGTGTGAACCACAAGAAGCATGAAAACAGCCTCAGCATTGTCAGCAATGCCTCCTGCACCACCAACTGCTTAGCCCTCCTTGGCTAAGGTCATCCATGAGAACTTCGGCATTGTGGAGGGACTCATGACCACAGTCCATGCCATCACTGCCACCCAGAACACTGTGGATGGCCCCTCTGGGAAACTGTGGCGTGATGGTTGCTGGACTCTCCAGAACATCATCTCTGCCTCAACTGGTGCAGTCAAGGCTGTGGGCAAGGTCATCTCTGAGCTGAATGGGAAGCTTATTGGCATGGCCTTCCATGTCCCCACTGCCAATGTGTCACTCGTGGATCTCACTTGCCATCTGGAGAAGGCTGCCAAATACGATGACATCAAGAAGGTGGTAAAGCAGGCATCATAGGGCCCCCTCAAGGGCATCCTGCATTACACCAAGCACCAGGTCATCTCCACTGACTTCAACAGTGACCCCTATTCTTCTACCTTTGATGCTGGGGCTGGCATTGCCCTCAATGACCACTTTGTCAAACTCATTGCCTGGTATGATAATGAATTTGGCTACAGCAACAGGGTGGTGGATCTTATGGCCCACATGGGCTCCAAGGAGTAAGAACCCTCAGACCACCAGCCCCAGCCTGGAGAGGAAGAGAAAGGCCCTTAGCTGCTGGGGTGTCCCTGCCTACTCAGTCCCCCACCTCACTGAGAATCTCCCCTCAACACAGTTTCCACACCAGACCTCCTGAAGAACGGGAGGTGCCTAGGGAGCCCCACCTTGTCATGTAACATCAATAAAGTTCCCTGAATTAAAAAAAAAAAAAAGATAATCCATGAGAAAAAGAATGAACGAAAACCTATTGCTTCTTTTATTACCCCTACAATAGTAGGGCTGCCTATTGTTACTCTTATTATTATATTTCCCTATATTCTATTTTCATCTCCATACGACTAATTAATAACTGACTAACCTCTCTTCAGCAATGACTAATCCAACATACCCTAAAACAGTAATAATTATGCACAACACAAAAGGACGAACCCGATCACCAATACTTATTTCACTTATATTTATTGGGTCCACTAACCTCCTAGACTTGCTACCACATACCTTTACACCAACCACTCAACTATCAATATACCTGGATATAGCTATTCCACTATGAACAGCCACAGTAATTACAGGATTACATCACAAAACAAAAGCATCATTAGCCCACTTCCCACCACAAGGAACTCCTTCCCCTCTAATTCCTGTTTAGTACTTACTGAAACGATCAGCCTTTTAATCCAACCCATAACCCTGGCTGTACAACTAACAGCCAATATCACAGCAGGACGTCTTCTCATACACCTAATTGGAGGCGCCACACTAGCACTCACTTCAATCAGCCCTGCCACAGCCTCAATCACATTCATCATCCTAACTCTACTTTCAGCCCTAGAATTCGCTGTTGCCCTCATCCAAACATATGTATTTACATCATTAGTTAGTTTATATCAACACAATAACACATAATGACCCGCCAAATGCACACCTAGCACATAGTAAACCCAAGCCCTTGGCCTCTTACAGGAGCCTTATCAGCTCTCCTTATAATATCCAGCCTGATCATATAATTTCACTTTGCTTCTACTACCTTCCTGGCCCTAGGACTTTTAGCAAACACCCTAACAATACTTCAGTGATGACGAGATATCGTCCAAGAAGACACATTCCAGGGTCACCACACCCCAGCAGTCCAAAAAGGACTATAATACAGAATAATCCTCTTTATTATCTTGGACGTTTTTTTCTTCGCAGCATTCTTCTGATCTTTCTATCACTCAAGCCTAGTCCCCACCCCAGAACTAGGAGGCTGCTGACCCCCACAGGCATTAATCCCCTAATCCCATTAGAAATACCCCCTTCTAAACACAGCAGTCCTCCTGGCCTCAGGAGTTTCAATCACCTGAGCATATCACAGTCTCATAGAAGGTGACCACAAGCCCATAACCCAGGCCCTATCTGCTACCATCGACCTAGGCTTATACTTTACACTCCTCCAAGCCTCAGAATATTTTGAAACTCCATCCACTATTTCAGATGGCATATATGGCTCAATATTCTTTATAGTGATGGCGTACATGGCTCAACATTCTTTATAGCTACAGGCTTGCATGGACGGTACATCATCGTAGGATCAACTTTCCTATGTGTATGCCTTCTTCACCAACTGAATTTTCACCTCACATCTAATCACCACTTTGGATTTGAAGCCGCAGCATGATATTGACATTTCGCAGACATAGTTTGATTATTCCTATATGTCACTATTTACTGATGAGGTTCATATTCTTTTAGTATAACCAGTACAATTGGCTTCCAATCAATAAGATTTGGCTTAAACCCAAAAAAGAATAATACTATAATTATATTAATCACTAATACTGCCCTAACCTAAGTACTAGTACTGGTAGCATTTTGACTCCCACAATTAAACATTTATTCAGAGAAATATAGTCCCTATGAATGTGGTTTTGACCCTATGGATTCTGCCTGCTTACCCTTTTCCATAAAATTTTTCCTAAGCTATTATTTTCCTTTTATTTGACCTACAAATTGCCCTCCTGCTCCCCCTCTCTTGAACTCTACAAACAAATATACTAAACCTTATACTCAATATAGCACTCCTCCTCATCTTAATTATTGCTCTAGGGCTAGCTTATGAGTGAGCCCCAAAACGCCTAGAATGACAAGAATATGGTGAATTAGTTTAAATAAAACAAAAGATTTCAATTCATTAAATTATGAAAATTACTCATAATTACCATTTATACCTTTGATCTCCACGAACATTATCTTAGCCTTCATCACAGCCTTATTAGGAGCATTACAATCACACCTCATATCATGCCTATTATGCCTAGAAGTAATAATACTATCAATATTTATCCTGACTACCCTTACCATTCTAAACCTACACTGTACATTAGCCACTATCATTCCCATTATCCTATTAGTATTTGCTGCCTGCGAAGCTGCCATAGGACTAACACTTCTAGTAATAGTATCAAATACCTGTGGCATAGATTATATTCAACACCTAAATCCCCTCCAATGTTAAAAATTATAATTCCAACAATCATACTATTCCCAATAACCTGATACTCTGACCACCACACGCTATGAATTAATATCACAACTCACAGCTTCATAATCAGTTCAATCAGCCTTTACCTCTTACATCAAGCAAACAACAACAGCCTAAATTTCTTCACAAACATTCCTCTGACACCCTGTCCACTCCCCTTTTAATCCTAACAACATGACTACTTCCATTAATAATTATAGCAAGCCAACAACATCTATCCAAGGAATCACTTACACACAAAAAAGCTCTATATTTCAAAATTAATCTCCCTACAAATATTTCTAATTATAACATTCTCAGCATCTGAACTAATTTTATTCCGTATCTTATTTGAAGCTACATTCATTCCAACTTTAATCATTATTACCCAATGAGGTAATCAAACAGGATGACTAAACACAGGATTGTACTTCTTATTCTACACATTACTAGGATCACTTCCCTTATTAGTAGCCCTAATTTGTACTCAAAACTTCATAGGTTCATTAAACCTTCCCATCTTATCTTACTACATCCAAAACATAGGTATTAACCCTTGATCTAAAAATCTAATATGAGTAGCATGCATAATGGCTTTCCTAGTAAAAATACTCCTCTGTGGGACCCACCCGTGACTCCCTAAAGTCCATGTAGAGGCTCCAATCGCTGGATCAATAGTCCTAGCAGCAATTCTTCTAAAACTAAGTGGATATGGTGTAATACGCATTACCACCACCCTTAATCCATTAACAGACTTTATAGCCTACCCTTTCCTAGTTCTCTCCCTATGAGGCATAATTATAACGAGCTCTATCTGCCTACAACAAACAGAACTGAAATCACTAATCACCTATTCATCAGTAAGCCACGTAGCACTTGTTATCATGGCAATTCTCATTCAAACCCCATGAAGCTTTATAGGTGCAATCACCCTTATAATCACCCATGGCCTCACATCATCAATAATATTCTGCCTGGCTAACTCAAACTATGAACATATCCATAGCCGAATTATAATTTTAGCCTGAGGCCTGCAATCACTACTTCCCCTCATAATACTTTGATGACTACCAGCAAGCCTCAGCAACCTAGCCCTATCACCCTCCCTCAACCTTATTGGTGAGCTACTCATCATCATCACATCATTCACATGATGAAAAGTAGCCTACTTGGGCGGCGCCTGTGGCTCAGCGAGTAGGGCGCCGGCCCCATATGCCGAGGGTGGCGGGTTCAAACCCAGCTCCGGCTGAACTGCATCAAAAATCAGCTGGGCGCTGTGGCGGGCGCCTGTAATCCCAGCTACCTGGGAGGCTGAGGCAAGAGAATCGCTCAAGCCTAAGAGGTGGAGGTTGCTGTGAGCTGTGACTCCACAGCACTCTACGGAGGGCGAGAGAGTGAGACTCTGTCTCTACAAAAAAAAAA
>CAUYRH010154916.1:0-41622 GCA_963574655.1 Perodicticus potto
CCATCTCAGGGTGGGCAAGGGACCTGAAGAGAAACTTCTTTGAAGAAGACAGGCGCACAGCCTACAGACACGTGAAAAAATGCCCCATATATGTATTCAATGCAATCACTGTCGGAATCCCAGCTTCCTTATGGAAACCAACAAGCTGATTCTACCCCTATGTTTTAGGTTCCCCAACCCTGTTGGTAGTTAGTTATGCCACCTAGGTGTGTGTAAGTAATTTTTCTATAGTCATACAGTGACAAAATTACCTAATGCTGTATTTTTTGAAAAGTATCTCTGTCAATCGGGATGAATGGATAAACAAAATATGGTACATTCCTACAATGGAATATTATTCAGCCATAAAAAGAAATAAAGTCCTGATATAAGCTACAAAATAGAATCACTTTAAAAACTTTATGCTAAGTGAAAGAAGCAAGTCATAAAAGACCGCATGTCATAGGATTTTATTTATATAAAATATTCTGAACAGGCATATCTATGGAGGTAGTGAGTGTATTATTAGATGCTGGGAGGACAGTGGGGCTGAGGAGGGGACGTGGGGAACTGGAGAATAAGAGAGCAGCATATAAAAGATGCAGGGTTTCTTTTTGAAGTGATGAAAATGTTCTAAAATTGACTATGCTGGTGGTTGCACATATCTTTGAATATACTAAAAAAAAAAAAACATTGAATTTCACACTTTAAATGGGTGAATGGTATGTGAGTTACATTTCAATAAAGCTATATAAAATCTCTGTCCCAGGAATGGTGGTTCAGCTTTTTTCTCAAAGGATAATATAGTACTTTAGTTTAGAAAGACCATAAATGGACAAAAGTCTGATCAGCTTCCCCTTATCTTCCCTCAAGCCATCTCTTATTCATCATAAGCAAGAGCCATTTCCAAAGCAGATCTGTCTTTATTCCCATTAGCATTTGGCCTTTGGTCAATCACAGCACAAGAAGAGCTTTTGTTGGCAGACATCATAGACCACCAACAAATTCACCTACGAGGTTGAGCAAGTATCGTTGTGGTTTTTACTAGTATTTCATTAGAAAGATATTTTTGTTTAACTATTGAGTGCTTTTGCAAGATGGTTTTAGTGGGAAGACAAATACAGCAACCCTGATCAAGATTCATAACTGTTTTTAAAAATATGACCTTATAAATATGACTTCAGGTGTCATAGCTAAGTTAAACTGGATTTCAAATTTATTTATCTTTCTATAAAAAAAATTTAAAATTCCATCTTCATTTCCTCTGAATAAACCAGCAAATTTATTTTTGTGTTATCTATTTTGAACATATTCATTAGTATGCCTCAAATTGAAAATGATTCTTTTTGCTCAAATTCTGTATAATGTGAACTCTGTGAAGAGTTGTGTCTCATGAACACAAAGTTCCACCTGGCAGGTGTGTCTATGTGTTCATATGAACCCACCTTTCCAAATGAAATTAATTTATCTTAAAGCCAAATGAAATATAACTTTTGCTTATTAGTAATGGCCTTAGCAAGAAAGAAATTAAAACACTTAAGATAACTTATAGAGGATTTATTTATAAAGGAACTTACTATTACAAAGACAGGGGCAGGACTATGACTTAAGAGACAAAGCAGTTCTCACCATTTAGAGTAAACCAAAATGGAGAAAGGTAGGAAAAGGTAAAAAAGAAAACTGAGAAATCTGGAAGGTCAACAGCCTAGCAAGAATCCAATGTTCTCAATTCTAATAGGAAGATAGTAGATGGTGTTGGGCGCCTGTAGTCCCAGCTACTTGGGAGACTGAAGCAAGAGAATCACTTAAGCCCAAGAGTTTGAGGTTGCTGTGAGCTGTGACTCCATGACACTCTACCCAGGGCAACATAATCAGACTCTGTCTCAAAAAAAAAAAAAAAATACATAGTGATGTATGATGTTTAATTTTTTTTTAAGTTAATTGTCAAGATTTGGTCATTGATAGATGTGGGGAAAACGAAATGCAATGGTGTCAAAAGTTGTCTAGCTGGGTGATGGTAGTATATTTTGGAAGGACTAGGAACTTCAGGGAAGGGAAAAGTATTTTGAGGGGAATGGGGATGATTTAATTTCAGAAGTACTGGATTTGAAGTATATATAAGTCATTCAAATATAGACGTTGAACGAACGGTTTGATGTTAGGGTTTGAGGTTAGAAATAAGATTTACTGTAGCTGAAGGTTAAATGTGTAGGTTATGTGCAAAATGGTGGCTTCTGAAGCTGTGCTGTTCAATGAGAATTTCTAAAGAAAGATTATAGTGAAAAGATGACCCAGGACAAAGCCCTGCAGAACTTCCTCCTTTAATTGTTAAATCGAAGGAAAAAAGAGGGCAAAGGAGACTAGATATAAGTGGCCAAAGATGCAGGGGAAAACAAAACCTGAGAGTATATACCTCAGTGCAGAGGCTGCGTGAAGAAATAATGGGCGCACCTGTCAAAGCCTGCAGAAATCTCTATTAGGATGATAAAGACATTTGATTTTAGCAGCATCAGGGACATGACTTATATAATTATTTTGATAACATTTAGGGAAACGTTGGGCAACGAAGCCAGGTCTGAATAGTTTCAGAGGTAGGTAGAACAAGAGCAGAGTAAAGAAACCTGTAAAGATGATGGATGGTGAAAGGTGCGAACAGTGGTGAAGGTGATAGTTGCAGAGGGATAGAGTACCTGTAGAAGTTCTTTCCAGGAGAGAATTCTGAGTGTATTAAAATTCGGATGGCAAGGATACTGAAGAGGAAGGAGAGTGCACAGGAAATCAGGGAAATGTGAGGATACGAAACCAGAAGAGACGACTGTGCTTTAAAAAGATAAAGACCGTGGTGTCACAAATCTACAGTGACAGGAAGCAGAGGGGAAGGGTAGGTGCCGTTTGTGTAGGTCTGAGTGGTAACATCTAAAGCAGTGACCGTCTCGGTGACTTCTCTTTTCTCTGCGTTAGGTGGTATGGTCATATCTCCAGGGTCAGAGAGATTTGAAGACTTGAGGAAAGGGACTAATCTCTGTTGCTGCACACGTGAGACGTGATGTGGTGGAGACCACCGGATTGATAATCTCCATCATTCTCATCCCACCTTAATGATTCATTCTGAAAATCTGATATACGTGTGTTGTGACCTTGGGTCAAGCCAAGTCACACTAAAACTCTGTTATGATTCTGGCAACATAGTAAAACCTGTTATTCGTGGTAATGCTGTTTGGAAACAAATTTTAAACTGAAAAGTCAAATGTCTTTAGATTATGCACATGGATACGTAACTAACTAAACTGAAAGGACAAAGCAGCCCTCATACTGGAGTGCTATCTGCTAATTAGTCTGCAAGAGTTGGCTAACTGCCCGGGGCCTGAAAAGATTCCTATTTGCCTTTGTATTGAGTTACAGAGTCAGGCATTTGCCCCCAGGACCGGAGGCATCGCTACTTCTCACTTGGCCATTGCACCACCAGATGTATCATATAAATACTCTAATGGATAGCGGTGGACTAGGAACATAGGAGATAATCTGATGCAGGCAGATGCTAGCAGTCAAGATTACTCAAGCTGTATTGAAATTTCCTTTGCACCTGGCACTGGAGGTGTTAGCCATGCCAGTTCAATCCCCCCAACACAGATGTTCTTGTTGTACCACTTTGTATGTGTAACATTTAGGTTTCTGTTAAGCTTTGCCGTGGTACACATAAATACTGTAATCCAAAGACCACCCATTTATTAGTGCACCTGCATCTTCAACCAGATTTCTTTCATTCTTTTCAATGAATGCTCAACATTAAAAAAAAAGAAAGAAAGACAGCCATAGGGTGAATAACCTTTTCAATCTGACAAATAGCTTAACAAAATGTTGGTAATGATAAAACTAACAACACCAGAGCTCCCTAAATGAAACAATGTTACTAAAACATGAAAATAAAGTGAATTGTGTTTAATCAAATGGATATTTTATTAACTTCTGTTTTAAGCTTTTTTATTTCTTTTTAGTGAAGAGATAGATTATATAAGTAAGTTATTTTTTCCAAAGATGAATACTCCTTTTTTTCTTCAAATGGGAGATTGGTAGAGCTTACTTCTTAAGGAACAGATTTTGCTGAACTTGAACCTCTGGAGCCCCCATTTTAAATTAATAGGAGTGGAGCTCTGTGCAGCTGAAGACTACATATGACCTGCTGAATGTAGGATAAAGAAGCCTTTGGAGGGAGACAAGATCATTACTCCAGAGAATAACCCTGCGTGGTTGCTGTCCCACTGAAGTGGGGAAAGGGCATCCAAATGTTTTAATCTTGTTTTTATAGTTGCAAGCAGTGTCTGTGTCTTTCCAAATACCTAATTTTGTCATATATCCCTCTATGAAATTTCAATGCTACTTACTTTTGGTTTGTGGGGAGATGGGACTGCCTTTAATTATTCATTTGAAGCAAATAAATGTTTAAACATGAGATAAATTTTAAAAATTGATGAGTGGTGATGGTTTTGTAAGTGTGTGTGTGGGGGGGTGTCTTTTATCAGTGGTGGTAGTTACTCGGGTTTCCACTCCTGTCCTCAATCTGTAAGGGCTGCTTATTTCCCACTTGGCAGATAGCTCTGACTGTATTCAGCTTGACACATGCATCCCACAGAAAAAGAGAAACAGCGTATGCCATCGCGTCCCTATTTCTCCAGTGATTTAGGGAATCATTGTGCAGACTCTATGGGTGACAGAGAAGCCAGCTAATCAGGAGAAGTGGGAAGAAGAATCCAAAAGGAAGAATGAAGAAGCAAAATGCATAAATGAAAAAACAAACTAGCCATTTCCAGGAGGATGTGAATTTTTTTTTATTCCTAACAACTCTACTGAACAAACACTAGCTCTGTTTTTGCTGAGTAGTTAGGGAATAAAGCTAGCTGCAGAGGCTACCTTGCATTCCAAAATTAGAGATAAAGCTAGAATACAGAAAAATGGAGAAAGGAACTCACAAAAGTCAGTTCCCTTAAAAATTCTACAATTGGTACAAATATTTTTATTTTGAACTCTTTTGTTCGATGCAGAAATCTTGGCATATGTGTGCACACAAGCACAAAGAAACATCAGGCCATAATGTAGAAGAGAGAAAAGACAACAAAAGATGTATAAAGAAGGGGAAAGTGGGGCCATTTACAGTCCCTTGCAGAAAATAATGAAGGGAGTCACTTAAAGTAGAGCTTGAATCCCCACCAACCCTTCCCGGCTCCTACTCAAACATGAACATTAAATAGAATATGCATTTTATCCTAGACTAGTCCTGGTTCTCTTCGATTTTTTAAGCCTTCTAACGCAGCATTACCACCAGCAGTTTAAGAACCCTACTAGTGCCCTGTCTTCCTGTTCCATGCTTGGAATATTTTTCAAGTTAACTTTTCACATTAATTATATTATGAGCAACTTTTGAAGATCTGTCATTGCCCAAGCATCATACTAGGTGTGTTGAAAATATACTCTCTCAGTAGGTATTTTATTTTATTTTTCAGATGGAAGCACAGGTGCTTGGAAAGATTAAGTAGGTTTTTCAAAGTCACACAATAATTTAAATAACAATACTCTGGACCTCGAGCTCTTATAAAAAGTTTGCATGATTAATTGCTATAAAACTTTACCTAGAATATTATGGGTAGAGCTCTGAAAACAAAGTTCTGTAGAAAGAATCAAGGTCACATGAGAAATTTTGTTGACAAGTTATATTTAAATGTGAAGGTTATTATTAGCTTTAAAAGTTTTGTTAGCTCGCTTTGAAGATAGAGTATTAGAATCCATTTTTCTCCTCTTTTTGTTCCACATTGACATTCTCTTCTTCACTGTTTTTATGTCCTTGTTCTCAAGTACAATAAAGGAGTAGAACTAAAAAAGGTCACCACTTTTAATGAAAATCATAGTTTTCCTAACACATATATCATTCTGGCCAACATTGTGACTTCTGCTCTAGAAGAAATGATAGGTGTCCCAAGGGAAGAGAAGCTTTAAGAGATAAGGGAAGGAGTAGAAGAGATTCTGATGACCCAGGAAGGAGGGATGGTTGCAACGGAGTCCTGAGAACAGTGTGGAACCACAGCTGGCTCTTTGCAAGAGTCTTGAAGAGACAGAAAGACATCTCATCTGGAGATGAGAACGTATTTAAGGGGCAGAAGCCAAGATGAGCCTCAGCCATTTTCCTCAGTCCCACGTACGCAGGGCATCAGAAGGTAAATATATAAAAATGAGTAACAGTGGCAGGGGAACACACTAAGAATGAAAGGCTGTATTCAAATGGTCCCAATTACTATAAAATCCTTATGTAGAAAATTGGCCTTTAAACATCTGAGATGGAATTTACTGATAGAGTGGAGTAATGGGAACACAGAGGCAAAATTAATTTGATTGGAAGGAAAAACATATTTTATGAACATCTAATGTGTGCACAATTACAATGAAAGCCAATTCAAGTGCTTAAAGATTTTCAAATAAAAATATTTCCTTGTGTGAATGTTTATAAAACAACTATCAGAGAGAAACAGAAGCGATCCATTTCTTTGTTTCCTTGAATTGATCCACATGAGCAGAGCTCCCCCTGCCATACCCTTTGACTCTGTTTTTGACATTCTTTTGTGTGTATATGGAAAATAATTACAGCCTATTGTGACAACATAGGTCTTGGCTATTTTATAATGTTCCTAAAAACCCTCTAAACTTCCTTTTAGCCAGTTGACTGAGCACTTGAACCTTTCAGTTCTCACGGTCAAAGAGCCAGTGGAGATTTTTATGAGAGGATTTAGTCTATATTAACTCCTCGCCAAATTATAAACCCTGTATTTTCTCAGCAGTTCTATCCGTCCCAATGTAAAGCAGGTATGGGGAGGTGCCTTCATCTGGTATATTGAAGTACGGTCGGTGATTTCACCAGAAATTTTAGGGTATTCATTTTCTTGCTCAGATTTATCTATATAGAAACACTGAAAGTATGTCAGCTCACCAAGATATTCATACAATTAAGTAGAAGACATACAATAAGTTGGAACAGCTTAAGCCTTGGGTAACATGGGTTCGTATATTAATATAAGGCCCTTCAGTTACAAGTTTCCGTATGCTACAAGTTCATCTGTAGTAGCAGAGCTTGGTGAAATTTGTGAACAGAAGCATTGTTCTCATTTTCAAGTATAGCATGTGCTTTATTATAATTCAGATCAGTAATTACCAGAAATGTTAATTATGTTGAAAAAAAAGTTAGTGAATGATATTTTTAAGTACATTGCATCAATTCATCTTCCACCTGTCCAGGAATCTGCTTATCAGTGAGTGCCATTTTGACATTTATATTTTCTCAAATACAGAGGGTGCCGAAAAGGTGTGTAAATTTTAATAAAGGAAAGAACTATATAAAAATACTAATGCTCCCTATACCTGTGTACCAATAGTGTTTATTATTTTGTATATTGTCTTTTGTGTCTCTTATAATTGCAGAAGTCAAACGTGACTTGAGTGTTACAAATTCCATACAGTGTTTCCCTTTCTTAAAATGTGTATTTTTTGGCACCCTCTGTAGATAGTACTAGGAAGCTCAAATAAAAGGATGAAGGGATAAATATCCTGCAATTAATTCATGGGGAGGATAGAATAGGAGTGACACTTAGATACTCTTTATCAATTCTTTTTCATCAGAAACTTCAAATTGTCTAATTTTGAAAAGATTGTCAGTTAGCACCAATGTTTTCTTTTTCCCACATCTCCCAAAGTAAATGAAGATGGAATGTCCTCCCAATGATCTCCATAATCCATCTCATTGAAATGGAGACTAGACTTCATGAAGCACTTTGATCTCAGTTACCCCCTCTTAACTAACGTCTCTGCGTTACCTAAAGTTTCATGACGTTTTCCAGGACCACATTGAATAAGCTTGTGCAGAATGTGGTCTGTGAAATTTGAGAAGCTGCAATTCACTTAGACTAGTATGTAAAAGGTGACCCCTACGGTTATGTACTGTACAACTTGCTCCGCTGCATACATCACTATCTTGCAGGTTTAGGAACCTCTGGGATCAGAAGTTCTTTTTTTGTTGTCATTGTTAATTGTATTCTAGCTGGCTAACTCCTATCTAAATGCTTTAATGTTGAATATTCTGGTTTGAACATATGTCACCTTCTCTGAACTTGGGTGAGTTATTGGGCCTTGGAATTTATTCACTATCAGAATAGAAGAATATAAGAATAAAAAGAAACCAAACTCTGTATCTACCTACAGTTCTAATTGTGGATTTTTTAGCTTATTATTTGTTCCTCAACCCAAATTTCTATGGGCTAATACAGTTGTTATCACAAGGTGATATCCTTTATGATAATAAGGGACAGAAAGAAAAGGTTGTAAGACAGTTTTGGTGTGCGTGTCCTTTAACTTAGGTTTAGAAATATCCTAAAGAATAGAAAGAATAAACATTGGGAATGTTTTCATTTTTAAAAAATTTTTTTGACTACTCTTGTTTTTTGATACTGGTCCCCAAGCGGAGATTATTCGCACATCTGTTGATTTTTTTTCACGTTGCACACATTTGCACCTTTTTTTTTTTAATGTTGACTGAATCGCTTAATTGTAGAGGAGCATTCATTTTAATGTAAATCTTACAGTATTACATGAGTGAATGTATGAAAATAGCTTGGAACAGTTTAAATTGGGCAGAATTCTGCTTTGATCATAATGTGCCTCTTCAGCATTAAAATAAACTTGCAACATATGCTGAAAAACATGTGTAATAAGTAAGTGCCTCTTGCATGGTGACTTATCTGGAAAAATAAATCATCATTTAATAGAATTCAAAATGCATAAAACACTTCTAACAAGTAGCAATGTGATGATATGATTATATCATACATATATATAAATACTTTTGTAATTATAAGTACCTGGCTATTTTTGATTCAAAGAAATAATTTTTAAGTTTTAAAAATAGTACAAAATTTTAATTATTTTGGAAGTATTGGAAAACATAAAAGAAAAACATTCAGCAGCCAGGTATGTAAGATTTTACTATATTGTTACAGACTTACTCTTTTTGCTCTTTAAATACCAAAGAATGTGGCACACTGATTTCAATCATTAGAACATATAGTAAAAATAAGGTCATTACCAGTGTCTTTGGATTATAAAGAGAATTGAGGAGAATTAGTAACATAAACCACTTTTCAACGGAAAGAATAGGTGGATAATAACAGGTTTTGACTTGAAAAATACCTTTTTTCTTTCTTCGTAAGAAATAAGCAACTACTGACAGACATCTAAAGAATCTTTTCACCCATATCCTTGAGATGATATTTCCACCAATATCCTTGAGAGGAATTGTGATACACTGGGAACAGTCCTAGATACTTGTATAACTGTGCAAAAAAAAAATTACCTTCTGATTTTATTTCCCAACCTATAAAAATTGTATTAATAAGGAGTGCTTTTGGTTACACTTAAAAAATATTCAACAAACAAGGGCTTGAACATATAAACGCTATGAGTATATTAAATCATAAGAAGGTGTGGGAAACTAAACAGAGCTAGACAGAGCTAAACATAAAATATTCCATACACAAAAAATAATCCATCAAAGTTTACATTCAATCAAGAGAAATGCATTGGTCATTTCAAGAAGCTAACATGATAGCTTTCAAGAGATTGTCTGTGAAATCACAAGGAATATTTTTGTCCCTGGGTGTACCCATTGAAAAGCAGATTTAAAGGTGAGTCTATCCTTCTTTGGGCGCCTATTATAGAAGACTACTTGGAAAGTTTCAAGTGTACTCAAAACAATACATTATTACCAATTCAACATTTGCTTATCGATTGCTTTATGTCAGATTATGCCTTTTGGAATCTAAAAACAAAACAACAAACTCCAAAGCAACAAAATACATGATTATCTTTCTTAGAAAGTTTGAGTTAGTTTGGAAATGCCATTCGCCTTTGTAGACGTGGTGATTCTCCAAGTAGTCCTCTCTGTGAAGAGTTCCTGTGATTGTCCTGTGGAGCCCACAAGAGCAGCACATCCTAAACCAACCTTGTTGTGTTTTCCACATCCCCGTTTGCTTTTCCTCCAGCTTTTTTCAGCTTTCTTGGTAGCATTACTGTCACTTTGTCTAGCAAGCCTGAACCTGGGTGGGCACCCTCGAGTCTGACAACCCCCCGTTTATGGTGATGTCTGTTCACCTCCTAAACTGCTGTCACTTGTGCATCTGGTCACAGCCTGAGCTGCTTGATAACTCACTAGGATTATTTCAGAGCTTCTTGAAGTGATTACCCTGCTTCTTACCTCATTTTCTTTCCATCCATCTCCAATGGTCTGAATGTTCGTGCTCCACCCCCACCCCAAATTCATATGTTGGAATCTTAATTCCCCAGATAATGATACTAGGAAGTGGGATAAGGTCATGATGCTGCCCTCATTGGGATTAGAGACCGTAGAGAAGGGACCCCCACAGAGAATCCTTCACCTTTCCACCTGGTGAGGTGACAGTGAAAAGACAGCCATCGAGGACGCAGAGCCTCCCCAGACAGTGATGAAACCTTGCTGTTGGATTTTCCATCCTCTACAACTGTGTGAAATACATTTCTGTTGTTTACAAATCACCCAGTTTACGGCTGTTTTGTTACAGCCACCTGAATGGACAAAGATACCGCCTTCGACAACTTCCTAAATGTTTTGTTTGTTTGTTTTTAATGCAATCTAACCATTTATTTATGTACTTTCGAGATACTGTCCCATGTCAACTACAGGGAAGATTCAAGCTCGAGGTGAGGTAAATCAGGACCTTCATGACGGAGTCCTCATCACCTCATTTCTCACAACTCTCTAGACCTTCACTAAGCTTCTCCTCTCCCAACTGTCCTCACCACCACCCACCATCCACATGGTGAAATACTTCGTCTTTAGCAGTAATACATTTTTAAAATCTCTTTTAGGTTAGGAACTGTAACTTTTTATATATGCACACCCACCTCAGTCACCTGCCTCCATTGACCTACCAAGCTCCTACTGGGGCTCAAAATGACATTGTTTGGTGTAATATATGGATAAATGAACAAAATTGCATGTACTATTATGAAATAATATGTGTGATAGAACAAAGTGAATAGACAGGTAAAATTTAATTCAGAAAAATTAAAATTCTCCACAAAATTCCTAATCAAGAAAGAACAAAAGAGGGCAACACCTGTGGTTCAGTGAGTAGGGCACCGGCCCTGTATACTGGAGGTGGTGGGTTCAAACCTGGCCCTGGCCAAAAACTGCAAAAAAAAAAAATAAGTAAATAAAAAAACAAAAGAGACAATTGGAAAGTTATAATAGCTATGTAAAAATGGGGACCACTTTTGTGGGTAATGTGGGGAAAAATAGGAGAGTTGAGCTAACATTTTTGTAATGATTATGTTCAACATTGAGGAAATGTCACGAAGTTCACTAGACCATGAGACCCCCAAAGTGGTCTCAATATATCATTTGCCTGTCACCCCAGGGGCTGCAGTATGTGGACCTTTGATTCTCTGGTTGCTGCCTAACAGTGTAAGGTAAGTACTAAAAATGTCATAAAAATATTGTATGTTTAAAAACATTTGGTTGAGAGCTAGTAACCTACGAAAAAGCATTAAAGGAGAATTGTTATTGAACTGAGCTTAGAAGGCTAACAGTTTACATAGGAGAGGAAGTGAAGCTTTTTATATTGTTGGGCAGTGAAAATCAGGCCTCTTTTAAGGAGCAGAAGGTAGTTGGAGACGGTCTGAAAGTTCACATAGAGGAGTACTGGAAATACACTTGTCATTACAAATAGTTGAATGGAAAGTTTCTTGCTTTTTAGGAATATTAATCAATTGAAGGTATCAAGAAAGAGAATAACCCCATGAGAGTAGATTAGAGGTGATGAATCTGGCTGTAGGAAGCCCAGAAATCATATTGCTCAGGATTCAACTCAGTTTCAAGTGAGAGGAACCCAACTCAACTGGCTAAACAAAATTAGACCTTTTAAATTTTTAAACATTTAAATTTAAAATGACTTTAAAAGATACAGTGTGAGTACATTTACTTATGTAACTAAAAAATCCATGACTAGGTTCAGGAATGGCTGAATCCACAGGCTTAAACAATTTAGAAAATTACAGTGAAATGCAATGATTCCTTTCCAATTATTGTAACAAGGTTCCTTGTTTATGCTTTGCTCACCATTATATACTCAGCACCCAACCTAGCAACTGATACTATGATTTTAATATCTTTTTAATTGTTTTTTTGTTTTGACACTTGTTTTTGTAATTTCTGAGATCGTTATGAGCATGTGGCAAATAACAAATGTCTGGTTTTCCAATATTCTACTCCAGAAAGCAAAAAATTGTATGCCATGTTATGATTACTACTTTTGTTTCAGAAATCATAAAGCAATTATAAAGTAATTATATTAAATTAATAGCCTAATAAAGACTTTCATTAAGGTGGACCCCCACCAGCCCAGTTATAGCCCAGTTTAGTTCTACTTACTAACTGAATCCTACCTGAACTTTTGGTTCTACTCTATCTTACACCTAGAACACTTGGGCATCATCTCTTTGTCCCCATTCTTTGTGGAAATAAAACCAATCTGGGTCTTATATCTACTTCTGGGTTCACAGAGAATCCGATCCTGTCCCATGCAGCCCGCAGAGTGATGACCTACTTTTTCTATCCCCCTTTGTTACCGTGGTGTGAATGTTCATATTCTGGCCCTCTTCTGAGGTGTCCAGCCTAATTGCATTTCCCACTCATCTGACCCAAATGCTTTCTTAGATCAAATGTTTTATATCTGTTCTTTTGTTCTTTCAGTCTTCTTTTCTATTCCTTCGGTTCCCTCCTATTCCCCCAAACTTCAATATTTGTAGTCATATGATTTCCATCTGAGACCCACCACCCTTAATTAGTTTGGCCCCAATATTTTTTCCCACCGTTTACCATTTTCGTGATCTGTCAAAAGTGTAGCATTCACAGAATTCATAATTACTTTACTTATACATAAAGTATATTTAGCCTGGGAGTGACAGAAAAAGAATGAGCAAAAAAAATTACTGTAAAACTTCCTGAAATAAGAGATTTAATCACGAGGTAAGGTCAGTACCAGTCCTCTTTAAAAGAAAGGGAAATTGGGTCACAGAAATATTAAATGACTTGCCTTACAGATAAGTCAAAAGTAGGACTGGGTACCAGAACTTCTGAGACATATTTGAGTTTCCACTCCAAACTTCTATTTGGCATAACCATGCCAAATGTTAAATATCTAAATATTTCCATACAATTAGCTCTGATCTTCTTGGTCACCCCACCCTTCCCCATAACCTCCCAGAGTCTTCCAGAACCAGTGGCAATAGAGTCCAGGTCTCTGGGATCTTGTTACCTTACAATAACTATGGCCAACTCTGATTGGACACTGCTCTTGATGATTGTGAAATATTTTGATATCTCCCCTACTTCAATACCTTTATGGTGGTAATTCACACGTGACTAGAAAAGTGTTAATAGTGGCTTCATTTTTTAATCAATTTGGCAGCTGGAAAAAACCAGGCTGGTTTATTGCTTATTATAAAACATAAAATTTCCCTAAGCTAGAGTTTCTCTTCTATAATGCATCTCACTGTGTGTGTAGGTATCTCCTGGACCTTTTTATTTCATCCCATAGGAATGAGAATTCTTGATTCTAATGTCAGTACTCTGGGTACTATTATTGTTATGGGTAAAGTAACAAAGTCTTTGGTTTCTGACCCAAGAAACTCATATGTAATGCCAGCCTCAACAAAACTGCAGTAGGCTAACATGTTAGCTTTCAAGAAAGGTAAAATCTCAGATATTTCACACCTTGCCAATTTGCATACATTTCCTTAAGAAAGATTTGTCTTCTCACCAAAGTTGCCCCTAGACCTCTGCTTTCTAATTTTTTTATAATACTTATACCACCTGGATTGAAACATTCCTTCTTTTTCTTGATGATCCATGTGGAAAAAATTCTTTCCACTTGCAACTCAAATCAACACTTTTGTCTGAATCTCTTTAGCCCCAAATGTTAGTTTCAATCTTTTGTTGATAGAAAAGAAAAAGCTGAATAGATGTGGAGGTCAACACTGAAACTTCGCTGAATAATTCAATGCTTTGACCCTATCCCCAGACCCTTTGAGGCCACAGCTATAAATTTATCAGTCTAAAACGAGTCCCCAGACTCATTTTTCTTGGGCAGATCAGCCTATTTTATACCTGATGACCTTAGTTAGGTTGCCTGTATGAGAAAGAAGTTATAATTCCATTTGGAGCATTTGCTCAAAATATCTACCTTCCACTGGATGAATGCCAGTGAGCTCGTCAAACAGAAATCACTAGTAGGTATTCTTTGAAATGTGCATCTCAGCTACACAATTGTTATTTGAAAAACAGAACTTTCTAATAATATTTTTGCAATGGAGTTGATACTCATTCTGCATTTTTACATAACAGAAAAAAAATATTAGAAAGGTTTTGAACAGGAGCTTTAAAAGAGCTTATAAAAGTGGCGATCAGTCCAAACACATTAAAATTCTATTTTCCTTTACAAGTGTTTGCTACAGATGACCCCCACTGATCTTAAATATATTTTTGTATCTGTAACTGAATAGAGGTTTTCCGTACAGCATGTTCTAATGGCACTCTGGCCTTTAGCCAACAAGGCACTGAATAAGGCTATTTTTAAAATACAGAAACTGGGAACAGCTGCAGCAATCAAATTTGATAAAAACAGAGAGGAACTTTACTTTTTTTTTTTTAACAGTTTGTCCAAGTTTAGTCTTTCATAGAAGTGCTTTTGTTCCGTTGTATGAAGGGCTACAAGACCAATACAGTGAAGCCCTTTTAAACAAATAACTTTTAAAAGAATATGACTAAATTGAATAATTTTTCTTTATAACAAGAGTTTTTCAGGGCAATAAAAACTAGTAAAAAAAGGTGATATGTCTTTTTGTAAGAGGAGGTAGAAGAAGATATTAGCAAAGTCTGTACTATAAAAGGGATTCTGGCTTTTCTCACTCCTAAAACAACTTCTTGAAAGGAAAAATAAAGTGTTTAGTTTCTCAGTGTTGGAAATCTCAAAGTCTGCATTTGAACTTCTCTTAGATTTTCAAGTGTTGCTTGGGGTACAGATACTTTTAATGTTCCATTTCTACTTTTTACATTATTAGTAGCCGTGACTGTTGCAGTATTTTCTAAAGCTGGATTAATATCAGTGTAGTTCTTTTGTAAAGATAAAATGACATGCTTTTTAAAATGTAAAGGAAAACTTTTTTACAGAGACTTTTTGTATTTTTCTGAATCCCTCAACATGTCTACATACAAGGGCTTATTCTTTCTTTCTTTCTTTTTTTTTTTTTCTTAATTCAGTCTCTCTGGAAACTTGTCAGTACGTGATTAATAAGTGCCATAAGGTGACCAGATACTGAAAATGCCCTATACTGTAGTAGGTTGCAAGTTCTGTCTTCTAAATGATTTCATATGTGGAGTGGATTTGTCTGCTAACTTCGTAATTGACATGACAAAGGATATTACATTTCTTATAAGTATTTACAAATGGAATTAATATAAAAGTGCCATCTAAATAAAACTACTTATGTCAACATTAATTCAATTTGGTAATCCAAGACAGTAATATAATTCTTTTTCTGTAGACATAAGATCATTAAATAAAATGACCCTATTGCATAAGAAAGGAGAAAAAAAGGAATAAAGTAGAACCTCCATAGTTGAGCACATCCTTAATTTGACTTAATTTTTCATCCTATATTGACCACCTCCTTAATTTGACTTAATTTTTGTAGACCGGACATGCACCACAAGTACATATCAGTACAGTAGTCCTAGTCCTCATATTGATCACCTCCATAGGTTGATCAGTCTTATATAGTCCCTTGGGTGATCAACTTACAGAGGTTCTACTACATACACAAAATAGAAGTATCAGGTATATGATCAGCTGTTTAACTTGTTAAAAGGTAGATTATTAGGTATGGTGGTGTGTCCACAGTCTGTTATACACTTTAAAAAATCATAAATTAACCAGAGTCTGTTCTGACTTGAAGAATTCTTTCCTAAAGTCATCAATGCGTTGGGAACTGCTCCTCTGGAAAGGGTTGGGCAATGACAATATGAAGAATATTTATAGCTTGAGACAATAACAGTCCCTGTTCAGTTCATGAGCAAGAGCTCTTTAGTAATGCAGTAACAGTGAAACTTCTTAATGCACACACTGTTCTAAGCAGAAACTATGACATTCCTGTTCTGTAGAGCCTTGTACTCATCAGGTTTTCAAAGACACCTGACTTCATGATTTAATCTTTATATTTTACTTTTTAAAAGTTCTAAGTAAAAAGTTACCAGGATTTAATTCCTTTTATTTAAGTAGTCTCTTCTTTGAAGACAAACTGCCAGGAAAGTAAGATTTACTTCTGACCAGCAATACTTTTCTTCATATTAACCCTACGTATAATATTGTCTTTCAAATGCTTACCAGAGATATATTTATACATAACCAGGGTAGATTGAATACAAATCCCAGTTCTGTCCTTATTTAAATTTTCAGCATTAAGTTTATGACTTCAAATGCATTACCATGTTTTTACAATTTTATTATTTTTCACTAGTTTTTCATATTTCCTTACAACTTAAATAAGGGGACAATAGAAACACCCATTATTGTCTATATTTCAAGAAAACAACTGATTTTCATAATGCCTCAGCATATTGAATGAAAAGACTATGTTGGTACTTCCCTCTATAATATAGACTTTAATTTGAGTAATTTGCTACTTTGTCTTGCTTTAGTTGCTGAAAGTGATGGGTTCTTAGGAGATAAGGGTTGGTGATCTCCCTAGTGACTTCATCCCCTTAGCTGTCATCGGCGTCAGGGTGCAGGATGTCCCCCTCCCGGAAGCTATTCAGGACTTGCTGACATCAGCCTTCATTCATGAGCACTTGCTCTGTTCAGCGATGGCACTAATATGAGGAGACGCGTGAAGTGGCTTGGTTTATAGAAGAGGGCAGAAGAGGCATGGTGCTGTGAAAACATTCCCACACACACTAACGGCTCATTCACACAGGAAACAAGCGAGAGCCTTCAGTCCCTTCACAAAGCTGACCAAGAACTAACTGACTGGAGATTCCAGAAGGAGCAGTGTGCACGTTCACCACCAGCTTATGCTCCTAAACTTTCTACTCACATTGCCTGGTAATACACAATGCCAGTTGCAACAATGGATTTCTGTGGGAAGTCTTAAAACTGGTTCTATGGGTCTTCTGAATGAAATATGATTTGTTTGGTTGTATGTACCATGGTGGAGCTAACTTTTCCAATATGCTGTAACAAAGTGACTGCCAGGTCGTAAACTGCTTTGGACAAAATAGAGATGTGGTTGACAATATGTCATACTGTCATTTCTGACCTTACCTTTTTATAAAGACCCATTTATGGAAGTTCAGAATTTTAGAATGAAAACACATAAAGTCATAGTCAACTCTGGCTGGTTGTTTTCAAAAACCAGATGGCTTTAAAAGGATAACCAAATCCTTTCTTTAAAAGTAATTTTTAAAGTAAGGCATGTGATTCATTATAAATATATATTCATATATAATCATATAAATATAATATATTCTTTTATATATGCATGCATTTCTGAAAACTCTCATTTTTCAGATTCCAAAAGGAAATGGGGCATTTCATATTGTTAGATTTTCCATATTCTAATTAATCCATTTGTGCACCAGACTCTAATCTTTTTAGTTTTTGAAGTTTAATTATTTTGATTAAAAATCCAAAAAGGATTTTGCATTTTTCAATAGTCTTACTTATTTATTTTTATTGACACCTTATAAGACCCATTGAACAGGCTGCAATCAACTCAAGAAAAATAAAGTTAAAAATGGCAAGAAATAGGGCGACACCTGTTGCTCATTGAGTAGGGTGCCGGCCCCATATACCAAAGGTGGTGGGTTCAAATCTAGCCTCCACTGAACTGCAAAACAGAAAAATAGCCAGGCATTGTGGTGGGTGCCTGTAGTCCCAGTTACTTGGGAGGCAGAGGCAAGAGAATCAACTATGCCCAGGAGTTGGAGGTTGCTGTGAGCTGTGTGACACCATGGCACTCTACCGAGGGCAATAAAGTGAGACTCTGTCTCTATGAAAAAAAAAAAGGCAAGAAATAAAAAGACAGGACATGCACGAACAGTTTTCAAAGGTGGGACCCAGGAGACCACCACTAGCTTGTGGGGCTTCTGCAAGTGATCCTGAGTTTTTGTTCCACTTAGCTGTTATTGCAGGTGTTCATCTCATTTAGCCAAGCTTCCGCTATGTTTACAGACCCAGCAGGGGTGTTTGCAAGCTGTTTATGGGCCAGGCTTCTAGAAAAAGCAGAAACTGCTCAGACAAATAATTTAACTGTTAGTCTAAAAGTAAACTAACTGTAGCAAAACTGTTTCTACTTCACCTTGCTTAGTTTATTTCCATGTTTTTACCCTTTTCTGGAGGTGTTTTCCCTTGCCAAGAATGGGGTCTTCGGTCCCCATTCGCCCTGCAGTACACATTCATGGGCTGCACCTTGACGTATTGATACTTATCCACATCCGTGTATGTCCACGGCTACATATCCATGCCATTCAACGATTCAGTCAGGGTAGTTAGTGGATCTATCACTTCATGCATTTATCCTTTCTTTCTGTTGAGAACATTCAAATGACTTCTAGCTATTTTGCAATATGCAATATTTTACTGTTAATCCTATTCACCTGCTGGTGCAGTAGAAGACCAGAATTTATTCCCCCATCTAATTGTAACTTCGTACTCCCTGGCCAACATCTCCCAAGTGTTTGCTCCTTGCCTCCTCTCCAGTCTGTGGTCTGGTCTCTGTTATACTCTTTCCCTCTACGATATCAACTCTTTTTCCCGTTTTTTTAGATTCCATACATGAGTGATGAGATCATTTGGTTTTGTCTTCCTGTGCCTGGCTCATTTCACTTAACATGACATCCTCCTATGTGATCTCAAATGACAGAATTTCTTTCATTTATATGGCTGAAAATAGTTGATTGTGTGCCTGACAATTAAGTTTGTCAACTCATCCTAGAAAAAGTGCTACACACCTCTCTGGTGAATATTTCGATGGCCACTTTCAAAGTCCTCCCCTTGGGAAGCTGTGCACTGACACCAGCACCTAGTGCACCTTTCAAAGCAATTTTGGAACTCTTTCTGGAATGGCCATCAAAACTGTCATTATATTACCCATGATGTTCTGAATGTCATCAAAATATCTTCTTTTCAATATCTGCTTTAACTTCAGGTAAAGAAAAAAGTCACTGGGGGCCAAATCCCATGAGTAGGAAGGGTGCTGCAATATAGTTATTTATCAACTAAAAACTCTTTCACAGACAGTGCTGTGTGAGCTGGTGCATTGTCGTGATGCAATAGCCATAAGTTGTTAGGCAAGATTTTCAGTTAAAATTTTCCTGTTTCTCTACTGATATTTACTTGGTCTGCTATGCAGTCAGCCAACAATTTTGAAGCACAATTTGACAAATTTTTGCAATGTTTTGCTCAGTTCTTCTTGTTACTAGATGCCGTGACCTCTCTTTATCAGTGACGCTTGCTTTCCCCTCAGAAAAAAAGTTTAATCCATTTGTACACTGCCATTTTCTTTCATGGCATTATCCCCGCAAATTTGGATTAATGTGACCGTGATTTCACTTCCACTCTTGCCAAATTTAACAAGATATTTGATATTTGTTCATTGCTCTGACTCAAGCTCCAATACTCTTATGATGGCACACAAAAAGACACAACAATAATGAACACTCCTCAGCAAGACACTGCCATATGTTGACCATAACACAACTGTAAGACACTGATATACCAAGGTTATGAAATGTTATAAAGATGTTTGTACAGTGCTGGCAATGTAAGTGCACAATGGAATGTTCATGAACTTAATTGTCAAACATTATATATATAGTGTGCCAAAAAATGTATACACAATCTAAGCAAGGAAAAAACTACATTCAAATTCTGAGTATTTACCAATAGTAAAAGATGACAAGTCACAACGAGCACCTCTTTTAACTGCAGAAGCCAGATGTGACTTGACTATTAAAAATTTAATGCAGTTTTTTTCTTTCTTAAAATATGTACACATTTTTGACATCATCTAAGTATGTACATATATGTGTGTGTGTGCATATGCAGCACATTTTCTTCCTTCATTTTTCTCTTGTTAGATATTTAGATTGATTCCATATCTTGGCTTTTGTAAAGAGTGCTGCAGTAGACATGAGAGTGCAGTGATCTGACACCTACTAATTTTAATTCCTTTGGATCTATACCCAGTAGTTGGACTGCTGGATCAAAAGGTACTTCTGCTTTCAATTTTTTGAGGAACCTCTATATTGCTTTCCAAATGGCTGTACTAGTTTACAGTCTTTTTTTTTTTGAGACAGAGCCTCAAGCTGTCACCCTGGGTAAAGTGCTGTGGCATCACAGCTCACAGCAACCTTCAATTCCTGGGCTCAAGCGAGTCTCCTGCCTCTGCCTCCCAGGTAGCTGGGACTACAACCGCCCGCTACAACGCCCAGCCATTTTTTTTTTTTTTTTTTTTTTTTTGTTGTAGCCTTCATTGTTGTTTGGCAGACCCAGGCTGGATTCGAACCCACCAGCTCAGGTGTACATGGCTGGCGCCTTAGCCCATTGAGCCACAGGCACCGAGCCGCTAGTTTACAATCTTTCCAAGGGTGTGTAAGTGTCCCTTTTTTTCCACATCCTTGCCAACACTCATTTTCTTTTTGAAAATAGCCATTCTGGTTCACGTGGCTAATACAGCAATGTGCATCTCATGTGATTCTGAATTGTATTTCCCAATGATTAGCAGTTGTTGAGCTTTTTTTTTTTTTTTCACATATTCCTTTCCCACGTGTATGTCTTCTTTTGCAAAATGTCTATTAAGAACTTTTGTCCATTTTTAAAATGAGTTATTGGTTTTGTTTTTGTTTTTGTTTTTTTTTTGCTATTGAGTTGTTTAAGTTCCTTATATATTTTGCATAGTAACCCAAAATCAGATGTATAATTCATTTTCATTTTCTCCTACGCTATAGATAATCTCTTCACTCTGTTAATAGCTTCCTTTTTTTCTCAAAAGCCATTTGATATGATCCCATTTATCTATCCCATAGTTTTGCTTTCGTTGCCTGTGTTTTAAGGTGTTACTCAAAAAGTCCTTGCACAGCAGATTGTCATAAAGCATTCCTTTTACATGTTCTTCTAGTGGTTTCATAATTTGGCACTTTGCATATAAGACTGCATTTTGGTTTGAGTTATTTGCATGGTATGAATTGGGATCTAGACTCCTTTCTCTACATGTAGATCTTCCCAATATCCTTTCTTTTCTTTCTTTTTTTTTTTTTTTTCTTTTTTTTGCAGTTTTTGGTTGGGGCTGGGTTTGAACCTGCCATCTCCGGTATGTGGGCCAATGCCCTACTTCATTAAGCCACAGGCATGGCCCCATCCAACATCCTTTCTTGAAAAAACTACGTTTTCTCCAATGTTGTTTGAGGCATCTTTGCCAAAAAACAGTTGTCTATAAGTGTGTGAATTTATTTCTGGGGTCTCTATTCTCTTCCATCACTCTGGGTCTATTTCTATGGATGTACTATGCTATTTTATTTACTATACTCCTGTAGTGTATTTTGAAGTCTCCAGCTTTGTTCTTTGGCTATTCAGGATCTTTGTGATTTTATATAAATTTTAGGATATTTTTATTTCTGTGAAGCATATCTTTGGTATTTTGATAGGGATTTCATTAAATGTTTACTTTGCATAATATGGCCATTTTATCAATATCAATTCTTCCAATTCATTAATATGAGATTTATTTTTCATTTTTTGTGTCTGTTTCATTTCTTTCATCAAAGTTTATTGTTTTTATTGCCTAGATTTTTAACTGTCTTGGTTAGTTTAGTCCTGAGTACCTTACCTTTTTTTGTAGCCAGGGGAAACTGAACTTGATTTCTTTTGTAGATAATTCACTATAAGCCTCTAGAAACACTACTGACTTTTTTTATCTTGATCTTGTGTCATTGTCCAGTTTTGGAATCAGAGTAATGCTATCCTGTAAAATGAGTTTTGAGATATTTTTTTCTATTCTTACTAGCATAGTTTGAGAAGAATTAGTCTTAGTTCTTCTTTAAATATTTGGTAGAATTCAGCAATAAAGCCATCAGGTGCTAGGCTTTTCTTTGATGGAAAACATTTTGTTACTCATTCAATTTCCCTTGCTAATTATTGATTTGTTCAGATTTTCTATTTCTTCAAAATTTGACCTTAGTTAGTTACATTTATCCATTTCTTCCATACAATCAAACTTGTTGGCTCATAGTTTTTGATAATAGTTTCTTATGATCTTTTGTATTTCTGCTGTATCAAAGTCTCCTTTTCATTTTTGATTTTATTTATTCAGACTTACTATTTTTGCTTAGTTAGCCTAGCTAATGATTTCTCTATTTTTTAATCTTTTAAAAAAACCCAATTTCTTGTGTTATTGATCTTTTGAATATTTTTAGTCTTTTTTAAAAGTTCATATTCTGAGTCTTGTATTTTTTTCTTCCATATCCCAATTTTGGATTTTGCCTGTTCTTGATTTTCTAGTTCTTTGAGGTGCATTCTCAAGTTGCTTATTAGACATCTTTCTTCTTTTGACATGTAAGCATTTATTGTTATAATTTTCCCTCTAAAAGTTGCTTTTATTGTGTGCCATTGGTCTTAGTGCAATGTGTTTCTCTTCTCATTTTTCTCAAGAAGTTTCTAATTTTTATTTTGATTTCTTCATTGACCCATTGTTTAAGAATATATTATTCAAGTTATATGTATTTCTAAAATTTCCAATGTTTTTAGTGTTAATCTTGTTGTCATTTCTTTCTAGTGTTACAGTATTGTGATCAGAAAAGATACTTGATATAATCTCTATCTTCTTAAATTTTTTAAGACTTGCTTTTTGGCTTACCATGTCATCTATCCTTGAGAGTGTTCCATTTGCAGTTGAGAAGAATGTGTATTGTACAACTCTTCAATGGGATGCTCTGCATATATCTATTAAATGCATTTTATCTATGGCAGTGGTTCTCAACCTTCTTAATGCCATGACCCTTTAATATAGTTCCTCATGTTGTGGTGACCCCCAACCATAAAATTATTTTTGTTGCTACTTTATAACTGTAATTTTGTTACTGTTATGAATCATAATGTAAATATCTGATATGCAGGATGGTCTTAGGTGACCCCTGTGAAAGGGTTATTTGACCCCCCAAAGAGGTTGTGACCCACAGGTTGAGAACTGCTGATGTATGGTATAGTATATAACTGATTTTTTTTGGTTGAGTTTTCTGTGTACATGACCTTTCTATTGTTAAAATGGTATTGAAGTCCCCAACCATTTTGGTATTGCAGTCTATCTCTCCTTTTGGGGTCTAATAATATTTGCTTTATATATCAAGATAATATATATATGTAGATATATATATGTACATACTTTTGTAAATCGATCCCTTTATCATTATATAATGACCTCCTTTGTCTCATTTTACATTTTTGACATAAAGTCTATTTTATCTCATTTAAGTATGGCCTTATGTGTTTGCTTTTCATTTTTGGTTGAATGACATAGTTTTTCTCACTCTTTCCTTTTCAGTCTTTTTGTCTTTAATGGTGAGACAAGTCTCTTGTAAGCAGCATATTGGTGGGTCTTGTTTTGTTATCCATTCAGCCACTCTTACATCTTTTAATTGGAGAAATGAATTCATTTATATTCAAGGTTATTAAAGATAGATAAGAATTTATTCCTGTCATTTTGTTAATTGTTTTCTTGTTCTTTTGTAGATGGTAGATGCTTTGTTCCTTTCTTCTCATAACTTTGATGGTTTTCTGTGGTTCTAAGCTTTATTTACTTTCTCTTTCTTGCTTCTCTGCCTTAATTTCTTTCTTTGAATTTACCATGAAACTAAATAAAAACTCTTAAAATTATGATAGATTGCTTTAAGCTGGTATAAACTTAATTTTGGCCACATAAATATATGCTATACCCTCCCACAAACACACAATTTCTATTTTTTACCTTAATTACTTCTTTTTTATCTATTGTGTATATCTTAGCCATTAATTGAAGTTGTTGTTTTTGACTGTTTTGAATTTAAACTTTTATACTAGAGAATTTAAAGTTATTCAAAGCACCATCACTACATATATCACTGGAGTATTCTGAATTTGATTTATTAATTTACCTCTACTGGTGTGTTTTATATTTTTGGATGTTTTCATAATAATAACAATTGTCTTTTTGTTCACAGTTTTAGCACTCCCTTCAAGCATTTCTTGGTCTACTGGTGATGAATTCCCTCAGTTTTTGCTTATTTAGGAAGATCTTCGTTTCTAAAGGATAGCTTTGCGAATACATCTATGGAATTCTTGACTGACAGGTTTTTTTTTCTTTCAGCATTTTGAATATATCGTCTCAATCTCTCCTGAGAAATCTTCTTATAGTCTAATGAGGATTTTCTTGTATGTGACCTATTGCTTTTCTCTTGTAGTTGTTAGAACTTTCTCTTTGTCTATAGCTTCTGACAGTTTGATTATAATATGCCTCAGAGATCTTTTGGGTTGAGTCTAACTGGGTACTTTTTACCTTTCTGTATCTAAATGTACATATTTCTTGTAGTACATGCACACTTGAGAAATTTTCAGCTATTATTTCATTACATAATTTCTCTGTGGCTTTCTTCATCCCTTTCCCTCTGGCACTCCTATAATGCAAAAATTTGTTTGCATGATGGTGTTTCCTAAATACCACAGGCTTTCTTCATTCTTTTTTATACTTACTTTACTTTTTGCTCTTTCACTGGATTATTTCAAAAGGCCCCTCTTCAAGTTTAGGAATTCTTTATTCTCCTTGATCCAGTCTGTTGTTGAAGCTCTCAGTTGTATTTTTTAATTTATTTATTGAATTGTTCAGCTCTAAGATTGCCGCTTGGTTCATTTTAGGATATTTATTTCTTGGTTGAATTTTTTAGTTGGATTATGAACTGCTTGCCTGTGTTCTCTTGTATCTTGCTTATTTTCCTCAAAATTATTATATTAAATTCCCCTACAGCAGTTCATAAATGTCCTTTTCTTTGGAATCATAATTAAAGACTTACTGTATTTCTTCAGAGCTGGTTTTTATGTTTGTTGTGCCTAGCTTCAAAAAGAGTGAATCTAATGGAATACTAACATTTTCCCCCAATTTTATGTATTAACTTTTGTAGAAAGAGACTTTCCTGTAGATGAGTCCTAAGATGTTAGCTGGATATAATGCTTTGGCTTTGGCTGTGGGTGGAATCAGCAGTGTGGTTTCCATGTGGTCACTTTAGCTGTAATCTTTAGCAGTGATATCAGTGTTTGCCCCAGTGCCCTAAGCTGCAGAAGTTTGTAATGTCAAAAGAAGTTTGTAATGGTGTGATTTTGCTGGGAGTGGGAGAACTGGGTTGGTTGTCAAGCCAAGTGAGTGCATGTGCAGGCATGGTGGTGCAGATGGCCCTGAGATAGCCTGAAAAGATAAAGATACCACCAGCCTGGCTTTTGGTCTGGGCATGCAAGTGGTGGTGCCAAGCAGCTTTGCAGTGGTCTGTCTAGGGAGTTTGGGCTACCCCTGGACTGGCACGCATGTGTGTGAAAGTGCCAGTCAGCCCTGTAGCAGTCTGTTAGGGAAGCAAGGCTGTTGTCAGACTGGTGGTTGGCATGCATAGCCACATGTGTGTATGGTAGAGCCAGGCTGTTATCATTCTTGTTCAGTTTCTTCAGAATGCAGTTCACACATTACCTTGAATAGTTATTATAAATGCGGGTTTGTACTTTATTTTAATTTTGTGATGACCTACAAATACATTTATTGGTAGTATTGTCAGCAGCTCCATTTTAAGATGTGATACGGGGTGGACGTACAGTTGGTGTTAAATTTACTATGTTAAACTATTTTAAATTGCACATAAACTTTATGTCCACCTTGTGCAGGAGTGTGCATATAATCTGCTATCCCTGATAACATTTAATTGGTTAGCTCATGCTGTTGTTACTATCACAGTACGTAATATAGAATTTAAAACAATGATAAATAACTATAAAATAAGATTTTCAATTAATAATGAAGACTTCAACTAGTTTCCTCATTAATAAAATCATCAGTTATCACCCTCAATTGTTGAGAGTCTTAAGTGGAAAAATGCCTATAAATTTCTTAGCAGGAAGCTTTTACATAGAAGTACGAAATATACATGCCTGTGTGTGTGTGTATATACCATCTCTATAGCTCTCTCTTTTCTTAATAGACCTACAGTTATATTCTACATTCCCTAAGGTGCCAAAAGTATGTTTTTTATTTACATATTTGTATGTGCTGAGGAACACAGTATCTGCATTACTAAATTTTTGCTATCTCTACCCATTCCTTTTTTAAATTCATATCTTCTAATTTATGCAGGTCAGGGAAAACATCTATTTATGTATATTTAAATTAGGAATCAATGGGAAATAGGTGGAATGTTAAAAAAGAATACTTGAAGCTTTTGCTTTGGTGGGTGAATTTCATATCTATAGTGGCTTTTTAAAGGTGTATTCTGGCTCCTCGGACATGTTTCAAATTGTTGCTAGATAAATGAAGAATCACTGGAAGGCATACAGTCTACAGACAACACAACTTTCTAGCTAGACTGGTCTTACCATAGACAGAAAAGGATTTACTAAGTGGCAATTTATGCTGATTGCAAAATGCTCCTGTGGAGTCGATGAGTACACCTCCATGTGGCCTCCCACGGAGGTACAGAATGTTGGTGGACTCCACACATCAAGGGGTTTGTCCTGCTCTGCTCCACCCTCCCTCCTCGTTTCTTCAGCATATTCTGAGAAATGCTACAACCCACATTCAGTCTGTGTTTGTAATGCATCTTCTTCTGTTCCCTCACATATGGCAGTCTGAGACAATTACAAAATGAGACATATTATCAGGGCATAACTGTCAAAAATGAAGAGACTAAGCTATGAATAAATATTATCCACTTATTAGCTGTGCTGCTCCTGAGTTCTCTAATCTATATGTGCCTCTGACTTTCAGATTTACGTTCATACCCTGATTACCTGTGCAACAAACTAATGCAGTGATAATGATGTGCAGGAAAAGATTTATAAAGCCAGAGGCAGATTTTACTCTAAAGTAGGGTTTCTTACCATTTTAAGGCTGTAGTCCTCTTTGCCAGTCTGGTGAAATCTACTAACGTCTCAGTAGATAATGTTTTAAAATTCATAAAATGAAATATATAGGCTTTAAAAGAAATAAATATATGTAATTTCTTATTAAATTATTAAACCTGAAGAAGTTCAATAGTTATTGACATTTAACAATAATAATGAATATATGTAGTATTTTGAAACATGTACAAATAAAAAAGTTTACATTTAAAGAGCATCAAATTGAAAGTGTTTTATAGAGACTAGAGAAGATATTTAAATATTGTGCATAATTAAAAGTTAGTGCTATTATTTAAAATAAAAATATTGCAACAGCTATAATGTGATATGGAAATATCTATGATATCTATCAGTGAGAAAGTCACAGGTGTTGTTACTACACCTATGGTTTCTTGCCTAAATTTATACTTGTACAGAAGTACTTAGTGTCAATTACATTTTAGTGAAAGTAAAGTTATATTTTTCTCCACATAGATTCACAGACCCTGTGAATATCTGATCTGATATGACCCGATTTGAATGGTTTTATTAAGTTATTTTTCCCCTCTGAACATCTTTTATAGATTATCTTTTTTTTTTTTTTTTTGGACCTTCTGTTACTGAAAGGCTTCCTTCTTTTTTTTTTCTTAGTGCATTTTTTTTATTAAGTCATTTGTATAAAGATCATGTATACATTTATGTTATTATGAGATTCAATGTGTTGATGATTTGTACAAATTGGAGTGCTTACCTCCTACTAATCAACACAGACTTCACCTCATTTACCCAAATACAGCATTAAGACGTTTATGTTCTACACCTAATAGATCCAACTTGTACTTGCAATATGCCCCTTAGGTGTGGTCCCCATCTTAAATATAAATTAACTTAATTTAAAAGATTTTCTTGCCTCTGTTACTCCCATGAAGATGTTTGGAAGACATGTTAACTATTTCAGAAACCTTCGTTTTCCACTTTAAAAGTATTCCTCATTCCATTGGATAGAACAAAAGCAAATATTCCTTTAGACAGACACACACATCTCAGTACCAAAGTGTCAGGATTTCTCAATACTTTCGGACTCTTGAAGGTAGAGCAAACCCCCACTGGATGTCCAGGTATGGATGCAACTTCTGCCTTCCTATCTATGCCTACTTTTTCTCACCACTCAGGAAAGCCACAAGAATGTAATGATTGAGCATAATATTGAATGTTAAGCTGTCTTAGTTTATTTGGTAATAAAATTATTTTGAAAATTTGATGTTTCTTGATAAATAGCAAAAAGATTATAGTAAACCTCATAGCATGCAAGCATGGTGCAGCTCCATGGTTGAGAACAGCTGCTCTACACATGGACACATACACTGTGAATTAAGTACTCAAACATTGTATCTTTCAGGCATAAAAAACACCATTTATCATTTATAGCAAAGTACTAACATGAAAACCTCAGTGATCTGAAAGAGTTTGTATTTCACTTAAGCACAGGTTGGTGAAGTTTTTATCTAAAGGTCCAGATAGTAAATATTTTCAGCTTTGTGGGCCATCTGGTCTCTACTCTGCCATAATAGTATGAAAGCAGATATAGACAAGACCTAAACAAGTGAGTGTGGCTGTGTTCCAAGAAAAACTAATTTATGGACACTGAAATTTGAATTTCATATAATTTTCAGATGTCACAATATATTATGCCTTTTAAAATGTGTTTCCACTTTTTAAATATATAAAAATCATTTTTATTTCATAAGCCATACAAAAACAGGTGGTGGGTTGGCATTGGTCCATGGACCACAGTTTGCTATTCTTACTCTTAAAGATAAAGTCAAAAGCCAGTGAGCAACCCAGTTAAGTAGGTTAAACTAGTTACTGAGAACATCCATAGGAGAGCTGCACTTAAAATAATTTTTAGCTAGAATCTGAGGTGAGGAAGTCTTTGACATTTTCAGATGATACAACATATAGGCACAGAATTCAAAATTATATAGAAACTCTCTTGGTCTGAAATCAATCAGGATCCTCATCTCAACAATAACAGGTAGGAGGCATCAGTTATATGCAGACATTACAGATTGCACTACAGCAAAAATTATGGAAGTGTTAAGGAGCAAATTTGCACGGAACAAATTTAGTTTCATTTTTCTTCCCCTGAACACCTAAACACAAGGAATATGGTAGTTATTTACCTTTTCCAGAATTACTAACATTCTGCTATCTCCATATAATTATTTATGTTAGCAAGAACATGAAAGTTTAAAACAACAGGTCTTCTAAATTCATAAAAATATATCTTCATTGTGGATTATTAATGACAGAATTGACTTTCAGGGCATTTTTGCAGGGAGAAAAACAAAGACAAATTAAAAGAAAAAAAAAACCTGGAGGGTGGTAGACAGTAGCAATATGGTGTGGATGTAGACAAATCTCTGTGATTCATGAAAAAGTTAGGGCTCACAGATAAACTCTGTCATAAGAACGTGTTTCATTCCTTATAGAGTAGCTCCTATCAACAAGCTTCAGATTCTTACAAAAATTAGCACGGATGTTCACCTATTTAGGAATCAGTGTAAAATACACAATATTAAATGTGAACTCTAATCCTGTGGTGTAGTGACGATGCTGGTGGTGGTTGTTTTATAAATATCATCAAGCACACATCTGGGATTTTAGTGCTTGCCACAATGTCATTTTCTGGTTGACATATATCTAAGAAATGCGTATATTAACACCCAGGCTATAGAGCCAAGCACATTTTAGTGCCGGCTACAGTTGAAAGAATATGTTTCCATTCCTTGTCCATCTGTTCTTGGCAACATAAATTTAAACTAGAAATACAGAGTAAGTTTCATGAGAAATAAGTCTAAATAGGATTTAAAACAGAAAGGTGGATGCTCTAAGTTATTATGACTTGTTAACATTTGATTTTATACCTAAGAGATTGTTTTTCCTAGGAGTAATCTCTTGTTGCAAATACAGCTTAAAATTTAAAAAAGTAATAGTTTTTATTTTTTTATTCACTTAAAAAATATAGAGGCTTGGTCATATATTTTGTTTAAACTGCCTATGTCAAATTTTCCAATAATCATGGGGCTAATGAACTTTGAGATTGCAAAGGACTAATTGTCACCACACAGTTGAATTACAATGAAAACGATCATTAACATCTCTGAACTCCATGCTAAAATGGATTCATTCATGAGGAGTGAAGGTTTTCTGTACAAAATGGGTTCCACATGAAATAGATTTTTTTTTATGATTCTATCTTCATCTGTGACCAGTTATTACATAATTATTTTAATAATCATGCCTCCCACTAAATATTAACCCCTCGGACTTTTCTGTGACTAAACAAGTATGAAATGACTTATTTACATTTAAACATACTTAAGACTATTAAAATCACAAAGGGTTACATATGTATACCTAGACTCCCGCCTCCAAAGTCAGGGTCCTGTCAGGCTGAGTTAAATGGGTGAGCACATGGGCTGTCACTGTGTCTTGGGGCAGGACTCTCCAGGATTCTACTGATGTGAGTTCAACATATGTTTTCGGGCTGAGTACAGCTCTTCAGGTTGGAATGAGCGCTTGAAGCTCATATGGTGAGTGCTGGTGGTGGTTGTTTTATAAATATAACAAGGCACACATCTGGCACTTTAGCACCAACCTCCATCCCTATTTATGAAACATTTCCATAATTTTTATAAAGTTTGTTGTTGTCATTTGATTTATCAAGCGTAACATAGTGTATCGAAGTTTTCAGTTCAAATTTTGGCTCCATCTCTTTCTAGGTATGTGAATAAAAATAAACTGTTAATGTCCCCAATTTCAGTTTCTACATATGTATTAGGGATAATCATATTTATCTCAAATTGGTTTTAAAGGGGAGCAGATGTGATAATGTATAGAAAGTGATTAGTCCACTGAAAGGCACTTAGTAAATTCTCAATAAGCAATGCCTCTTACTATTAGCCCCTTCTTAATGTCTTCTGTTAAAAAAAAAATGATGATGATGATTACACTGGGCTAATTATTTAATCTACTCCCAAATAGTATTGTGGTAGAATGTTCCCTAACATCAGAAAAAAAAATGCTTTAAAAAACTACTGTTGTCTCTTGAACTTCTACACAAAGCTATGATTACTGTGGACAAGCCATTCAGTGATTTAGGAACTGAGACTTCTCATCTATAAAATGATAAACTTCAACTCTACGATCTCTAAGGTCTCTTGTTTGAGTAATTTAACAAAATCATGTTTGACAGCTTATCTTCATACTTTATTTATAGTGTCGAAATGTGTTTGCTGCCAAATGTCTGATGTGGGATGTATAAATGTTCCATATATACATGTGGAATAACAGTAAGTTGGTTGATGTTAAAAACTACTGGTATATTTTTTGGTATTTTTTGGCTCAGAATCTGTTCTTCCCAATTTGTTTTAGAATAAGCTGACAGCAAATCATTTTCCACAGAACCCTGAGGTTTAGTTAAACTGAACATTACAAAAGTAGGCCATCTTTTCATTACTTTCAGTTTCTAAAGCTAAGAAGCTTTATTTGTGAAGTGACTTTCAGATTTTCTGTAATCTCCGTAATATCTAATGGCATTCAATTGTGGACATATGCGTATGCACTGTCACTAATGGGTTGTCTATTATCTTTCAGATCTGAGTGACCAGCTTCTGGAAGTAGTTGGCTTGGAAGGAGCCATGGAGATGGGGCAAATATACACAGGACTGAAAAGTGCTGGCCGGCGCCTGGCTCAGTGCTCCTGCGTGGTTATCAGGTAGTTCTTTTTCTGTAATTGACAGAGGAATTTGAGAGGGCAGAGCCTCCAGCTCTTTGAAAGATGGGAACTCTGTTGGCAACAATGGTCTTAATGTTTAGTCAATATACTAATGTATTTCCAAATAATGGAAATTGACAGATTTTACAAAATATTAGTTAGCAATTGCTTATCAGATTCATCGAAATCTAATTATCTCTTATTAACTATCCTGGACACATTGACAAACCAATTCTAGCACATAAATTTTATTCCTTCAAATTAGTTCATACTCATTTGAGTCCCTTGAGGCCCCTACATATTTACGGAGTAAATAAATCAGAGAAAGCACTGTTGATGCTCCACTGACTTAAATGCTTTTATGGACTAACATGGCACATTGTTTCTGTAAAATTAAACAATACATTTTTGTACAGTTTGTACAGTAAGATTTTTATACGTGGATTAAATTGTCAAGAAAACTTTTTCCAAAAGTTTACCCGAAGGGAGAAAAAAGAAAAAGGTTCTAAGGTGAAATGAAATATCGTAACACAGACTTCATTGACATTATTTGTATGAAAATGTTGGTACTGGGAGGACCGGAACATCAGATTCCTTTTCCAATAGGAAAGTATGAAAGTAAGGAAGCCGTGTTGGCCTAGGAGTTCTGGTTGTCTCATGTTTACGAAACATAAACTCATATGTTTTTCTTTTGGCATCAAGAATTTATATTTATATCACCACATTTACCATGAAATGTTTAATATTCCTGTGACCAAGATATCTTCCATGGTATTCATTAATAGTAAAGAGTTGAAACCCCTTTCAAAAAAGTTAACCTTAGAGCCCATCTATTACTATACTTTCCTTCCCTGGTCTCACTATCTTAAATCTTACACGTTGTCTATAATGAAGTATTTCAATGTTGTACTTACCGTGAAATATTTTCCTCCAGGACTAGCAAGTCTCTGCCAATGCAGATCGACGGGGAACCGTGGATGCAGACTCCGTGCACAGTGAGTACAGAAGAGTGGAAATGCTGTCAATTCCTAAATAACCACAGTACTGTTCTTCTTTTTTAACTGCTTTAGGACTAATCAGCAAATATCCTTTAATTTTTGATTTATGTGTCGGAGACGTTGCATTCAGGTTTTAGATATTACATGCCACTGGCAATAACTTAGCTTTGGAATGTTTATATTGGCCTACATAAAACTTTTAGACATCATCGATCAATTATAAAATCTGGGGCCAACCAAAATGTTAATAGATTTTCTTAAAATGCTTTATATTTTTTTGAGCACCTTATGAGAAAATTATTTATGCAACCTTCATACATGCTTCTGTTCTTTTGCCTCCATTTAGAGATTTGAAGTCTTTCTTCTCCATAGTAAAAATATCCTCTTTTCTTTTTCTCATAGTTATTTTCTCCAAAATCAGATATTATTTAAGTCAGACATATTGCCCCCACCCCCAGAATTTCAATTTTCATCAGTATACTGAATATTTCATTACTTTTCTTTTTTTGCAATTTTTGGCCGGGGCCAGGTTCGAACCTGCCACCTCCACTATGTGGGGCCGGCGCCCTACTCTTTGAGCCACAGAAGCCACTCTGTTTCATTACATTTCAAAACATGCTAGGCATTGCTTTTGGTACTGGGCATAAAACATGTACAAGATCAACCATATCATTGTGTTCAACAAACTTAAATTCTGATCCTAGGAAACTAAGTAAACAAACTATTCTGTATATGATAAATATAGTCTCTGATATTATAAGAGTTAGGATAAAATTAAGGTAAAATAATAAAGAGGACCTGGATGTAGTATGGCAATTACTATTTTAGATAAGTGAACCAGGGAGCCCTCTTTGAAAAGACACAGCCAAAAGCTCAGTTTGTGGAAGAAACATTAAGGAAGATGGTATGATAAGGATAGTTAGAAGGAAAGTAGAATAGGTGGACAGGGGCAGATTATGTAGAGACAATGATGGTAAACAGTTAGCATTCAATTCTAAGTGCAGTAGAAAACTATTGCAGGCTTTAAGCATCAGGTGATTTATATTATTAGAGTTTGCAGTGTCTGCTCTGTGGAGCGTAGATTGTTCTGAGTACTGAGGAGGAAGCAGCTATGTCCCAGTAGTCTCAGGTGAGGCAAGGGTGGCAACAGGGAAGGAAAATGAAATGGATGGATTTAAGCTATATGTTGGAGTCTTAACAGGAAGAATGTACTAATGGTTCCCTAGGGTTAGAGGATAGTGATCAGATAAAACTGTTAGAGCAAAGCTAACTCTCGCTTGTGAATGATGGTGTCATTTACTGAGCAAATTAAGACTGGAAGTGAAACTGGGTAGGGAGTGATAAGGGAGGGTCTTTATCTTGCATAAGCATTGTACTATGTGCTTATATTATATGTATTTATTAAATATTCACACAAACTCTCAATAATGAATATCACCATTTTCAGCTGGAGAAATCTGAGCCTTTGGGAGGTTAAATAACCTACTCAAGATGAGGTTTGGAGCAGATATGGGATGAAAACCAGTGACTCTTTAATTAAAGCCCTTTTTTTTTCATTTAGTAGTTTAAATAACTTTTAACTATATGTTCCCACCAGCACAGATTAGCATATAAAGGGGATTGTTGTTAATTTTACTTTTCTCATGGTTTTATTCTGAAGCTATTGGCTCGCATTCTGTATACAGCACATTCATCTCTAGTATATTCCTCTCAGCTACATGAACTCCATGTCATTTTGAGCAGGTGTCCATTTATATCTTGTCTGTTATTCTTGTCTCTGTGAATGACACTTTTAAATTCACATTGTTATATTCACGTGGATGTTGCAGGTGTGGTTTTTGCTCCTGGTGCTGTTGCTGGTATCGGTGGGGGGTTAGTCAGTGGTGATACTGTTGGGAGTGATGGGAGTGATGGCGATGGTGGTCAGGATAGTGGTGGTAGGGTGATAGTGATCATGATGATGATGGCAGTGGCAAAACTTGTGGTGACGGTGGTGATGGCAGTTGTGATGGTGCTGGCAGTGGGGTGGTGGTAATGATGGTAGTTGCCATGGTGGTGGTTGTAATGTGGAATGGCAGTTGTGGTGGTGATAGTACTAGGGCCTCTAATAATAGGTCATTTTTCAAAAAAATACAATAAAATTAATGGTCACTTTTCATCAGCCTTGGTCACAAGAGAATAAGTAAAACAAAGACAGTGAAACCAAATACCCATATAAGTACACTTTGCATTCTTTTGGACTCTTCTTAAGAAGAAGGGGAGTTTAGATTACCATAGTTTAAGCCAAGATGCAGGAAAGCCTGTGATAATTTCTACCATTTATTAAGTTCTTAGTATGTGTTATGTGCAGTTGATTTCTCACAAAAACCCTATGAATAGCCTCATTTTAGGAATGAAGCAAAGACAAAGGTTAAATGGTTGTCCAATTCTGCACAGCTAAGAAATGGCAGAGTGAAGTGTGGAATATAAATGTCTTAACACAATAACTAAGAGAATGCGGCAAAGGCTGTGTTAACCAATTTGATGAAAGTATTTTAAATTGTATATAAAACCAGAAGATTGTACCCCATAATCGCATTAATGTACACAGCTATGATTTAATGAAAAAAGAAATGGCAAAGTAGAAACTGCCATCTAGGCAGCCTGGCTTCAGTGTCTCTGCCGCCTCTCCCCTCCCCAGGGTGGGTCTCAACTTGAAAAGTGCCCAGTGGATGCTGGAGCTTCCTCCAGAGTGTGACCTTTGTAAACCACTGACTGCCTTTCTACAGCTTCAAAATGTCTTGTCTCTTGAAATTTAATTAGTGTTTTGGAATAATTTCAGATTGTTTCATATAAGCACTTTTAATAAAACTTTTCTTTCAATTAGTAATGAGATATTTACTTCTCTAATTGTTAAATTAGTAATAGTTTTTATGCAATATATATTTAATTGTCTCTTTTTTGTAAACTCATTCATTTAAATCATTAATTGTAGCCTACAGTGGGCCAAGAATTATACTAGACTACGATTCATTCTTTTTATTACATTCTGTTAGATTCTACTTTTCCTCAAACCACGTGGGGTTCTGAACTTTAAATTATACTTTTACTAAAGAGAACATTTAGTGTTCATCACATTGGTGTGGTTAACTGTAGAGTGTTTTTTGCTTCAATAGAATAATGTAATATTTTTCTCACAGAGCATAGGAATTGGTAGAATGTTGAAATTCTCTGATGAGTCTAAGTATCTGTGAGTTGATATTCAATTTAGGAAGGAATAGCTCTAAATATAATTTCAGAGGAGACGAAGAGCTCTATGTTTCTTTAAGTGGAATTTGTAAAATGGAAAGACAGGCAATAAATGTGTTTTGATTTTTAAATCAATTAATGCTTTCTAAAAAATCAAGGTAATATAAGTTCTGGAGATGGATGGTAGTGATGGTTACTCAACAATGTGGATACATACTTAATGCCATTGAATTGTATGCTTAAAATGTTATGTCAATACGGTAATTTACAAATGACCGCAATAACAAGGTAAATAAGAAAAAGGATTAATGTAATATTTATTTATAAATTTCACCAATCCTGAGTTAAAATATCAAGAACAGCAAAAGCCAAAGAGCTTAAAACTAATTCTTTAAATATGTTCTTTGTAATTATTTTTATGATCTACATTCTCTTACAGTAAAGCAATGAACAGAAATTGGTTAAGTGCTCCTGTGTTCATAGTTTTGTAATAATCACTGAGTTAACACAGAATGAATTTTGACCATATAACTATTGGTCATTTAATAAACATTACCGAAGTAAGGAGAATATTAATTCTAGAAGAACGTATGTTGAAGACAATTTTAGCAGAGTCTGTCTTCAGGTGGACTCCAGAGCCTATTTTCTCCTTTTTGTTTCCTCCCCGGATTTTCCCTCCTGAACACATAATGCTGTTGTCACCATGTTTCTGTAAAGGAAAGAAGGAACAGCAGCTTGGGGGAGGTGGAGGGATTAGAATGATAGCATAGGGGAGAACAGACGAGGTACACCCAGCACCCCCTTACCACCCAGTTATTATAAGTGATAGGTGTCCAAAGTAAAGTTTCATTAAGTGAGAAGTGACTATACAAGGCCTCAGGAACCTCAAATTCAATGTAGCCCACAATGACCCAGCATTTGCCTGCCCAAATTATAAGGTCATCTTATAGCCTACATATGCTGTTCTTTCCTACATCTCATTAAGTTAGTAAAACCATTATGCACCCTTGTTTCCTAAGCTGGAACTCTGACAGCCATCCTATTTATCTCTCTGTACCCTCAAATCCAATAAACATGTTCACTTACTGATAGGGCCTATTTTTGGAATCATTTTCTTTCTATCCAGCCCTACTATCATTGTTTTAAATTTGGAGCTTTTCATTTGATATCTCTCTCTCTCCCCCCCCACTCTCTTTCCAGTTAAAAGCCACATTGATATTTTTTCATCTCTGTTTTTGTTATATTTAAATCCATTCTTCACATTTCTACCAGAACAGTCACTCTAATACATATCACTATGACACTGTTCCACTTAAATTCCTTGAATTAATACAATTGAGCCAGGTTTCCTACTGTACCAATATCATCTCTTACTTCTTTTTACCTTTTCACGTGTTTTTCCTTCATATCCAAACATTTCGTCTGGTTCAGTTGAGTGACTCAATTTGTCCTTTGAGACTCATCTCTAATTTCTTCCCTGTGCACACCTTGCCTTCACTGCTTCACCCTTTACCCTTTGTTCCAAATAGTTTCAAAGCTCAGCCTCAGTGACTCCTAGTTTTCTCAGAGCACTAACAACATCACATAATTGTCAGCTTATGTGTCTAACCTCTCTTAGATACAGCTTACTTCGGTCATGAACCATGATTTTGTTCATCTTTCGACCTGCAGAACATAGCACTGTACCTCACACATAATTAGATTGCCAATACCAAGTACATTTTTAATTTCAAATTTCTCAAATACTTCTTGGGGTGGTATAACATTTAAAAAAATGTTTTCTACCAAATCTTATTTCACTGAACATAATGTAGGTTGGCTAGCAATTCATTCACATATTTTTCATATATAAATACATGTAAAAGTTATTTTGAGTTATCTTTATTCATTATATTCTCAAAGCAAAAAATTTGAATGTATCAGAGAAGAAATACTTTTTCAATCTCAAAAGATTTAGTCCTTCTGTTTCCTGTATGGAGAATTAAACTTCTCTGGGCCACTTCCCTCCACATTATCAATTCTATATTCATTTTAAAAATTGCAAATGCTTCATTCTGATAATTCTTTGAAACTTACATTATTAAGTACATATTAGTTATTACTTGCAATGCATTTATGAAAAGTAATGACAGAGATTTTAATGCATTATCACTCTGAGTGTTTTTTTTATGATTAAGACAGAGAGAATTCCTACAACTTTCTTTCATATGGTAGAGAATGGAAAAGAAGTCATGAACAGATACTAAGTTAAATGGAGAAATGACTACAAGTAAAGTATGAAGAATCTTCAAAGCCACGACAGCTTATAGAAAGCATTTAAATGTGTTTTGATCTCCCTTTGCTTTTTAATGTACCTCCCTGGTAAAATACCTGAGCCTGCTTGCTCAGAGTTAGATTACAACTACCAGCAACAGGAAATTTAGCTTCAAACCATCACTCAGCTAATCTCTGCCCTGTCTGGTCATTTTGCTATCTTGGATTTGACTCTTTGCATACCTGGGTCCCCTGAGAACACCTGGCCCAGGCTGCCCTGACTTCACTTGCACTGATTTCCATCTGTGAGGTGCTGTTTATTACTTTAATGCCACGTCCCTTCCACGGCTCTAGTACCTCTTTGACAGAGCACTGGCTACTTGCTCTGACTTGGTTTGTACCCTTTGCTAGGAAGACCAGGTATTTTCACCCATTCCTCTAGCCATGGAGTTATCTGGTATTTATCTTCAGTTTGACATTTGTTTTTACAAATTCTAGCACAACTTTAAAATGTAAACTCTCCAAAAAGAGAAACAATAGTCGGGGGCCTATTAAATTTTTTGTTTGTGTGTTTGTTGTTTCAACTAGTAATAATAATCATACTCTTAGAGGGGTATTTAATCTGTAATGATTTTCTAAATACAAATTAATCTCAGTCCATTGAGACAGAAGATGAAAGATTTTATAAAATTTTTTCCAGATCCAATAATTTAGTATCAGCTAGATGAAGACTGATGGACTTTTGAAGATATTTGAATGGCCTGGAGATTTTTGAAGAAAACCATGTTAACAGTGCCCAGATATAATGCTTTCATGCTTCCCATGTACCAGTCTCTGTTCTATTATTCATATTCACTCAATGCTTTTTAATCCCCACAACAACCCTAAGAAGTTACTAAAGTTATTACAATTCCCAAATCATTACAAAAAACAAAAAACAAAAACTGAAGCCAGAGAGATCAAGTGACTTTTCCTAGGCCACCTATATGAAGGAGAAACAGGTCATTGCATTCTAGTCTTAATTATTGATGCTACACTGCCTCACTCAGTCACTCTTCAGAACCGTAGTGTATTTCTAATATTAGTAATCAATTAAAATCTATCACTTAAAACAGAACTTAATCCCTTATCACCTTATTTTTAACTTTTGTTTTTGTTTAATGCATTATAGTTTGATTCCCAGTATAGCCAAAGCAATCCATCATCTTGCTGCCGGAATTATCACTAAAAAACACAACAAAAATGATCTTGCTCCATTGATCTCAAAGTTTAATTCCTCCTCATTTCACATTGAAACAGTTCAGAATCCATGTCATGGCTTTAAATCGTTCTCCTAAGACTGGCAATAGCCTGCCATGCTTCATAGACACAAGTTCCCAGAGGCATTCCATACACATTGCTTTTTTTTTGTTTTTTTTTTTTTGTGCCTAAAGATCCTCATTCTCTACTTTGTGTTTTAGAAATAAATTCATTTTGACTTCCATGCAGGATAGAAAGCAAACCTGTGGTTTCTCCCAGCAGTTCTCTAAGACCCATGATTGCTTTTATTTCATCAAATCTTACTTCTGGTTTATTATTTTCATATACTTGATTTCTTTTTCTTTCTACTCAGATTGCCTGAATTAATTATTCTATCTATTGGGATATATGTATTTTTATGTTGCTTCAAATCTTTCTGGCAGGCAGTGGGATATAAATACATACATACTAAAAATAAAATAAAATCTCCTCCTTCAATGCCAAGCTTAGAAGCAATTTCCTCATGAAGCCTTTTTAACTTCCCATCTGTCTAAAATATTTGCCTGATCCTTTGTACTCCTGTGGCTCTCTGTTGATGTCCTCTTAATGGCATTCCAATTCACAGCTTTGTGTTTTGGCTGGGCATGCCTGGGTCCAGCTCTTCTGACTTAATTGTAAGCATGATTTTTTTTTAAATCACCTTCAAACCTTGCATAGTATTTTTTACATCATATGGTGTCTTAAGAGAAATCCACTGTCATATGAATAAGTGCTTCACAATGTAAAATGTGTCATTTTTTCTCAGGCTGCTTTCAAGATTTTTTTCATTGTCTTTAGTTTTCAGCAATTTGACTTTGATGAGTCTGGATATGAAATTTTTCGAGTTTATTGTGTTTTACTTTCACTAGATTTGTGAATCTGCAGCTTTGTGTTTTGCCAAAACGGGACTTTTCAACTATTTTTTTTTTAATATCGACTTCTATGCCACATTCTCTTTTCTTTCTAAAACTCTGATGGCTTGTGTTAAACACTTTATGCATTGTCTCATAGATCTCAGATTCCTTCCATTTTTGTTTTTGCTTTTCCCTTTCATTTTGGTTTTTCTGTAATATCTACTCATCCATGTTCAAGTTCGTTCTCTTAAACTACATTGTGTTCTTAAGCCTATCTAGTTAATTGTTTATTTTACTCATTGTATTTTGTTTTTCAAGTTGTAAAATTTCTGACTGGTTCATTTTCTAAAATGCACTTTTTATTTCTCAGCTGTGACTCTTTTGCTTTCCTTTCATTTCAAGATTATCTGCCATTACTTCTTGCAGCATGGTTAGAGTAGTTGTTAAGTCCTTGTATGTTAATTCTGACAATTGTACTATCTCAGGATTTGCATCATTGGCTGTTTTTCCCCTTGTCCATTCTTGAAATTTTTCTGACATTCCACATATTGAGAAACTTTGGATTATAGTCTAAACATTTTTAAACACCATGTTATGAAACTCTGATCCTTCTTTAATTCTTGTGGGACTGCTGACTCTTTTGTTGTTGCTGTGATTATTTTAGCAGGTCATTTACCTTGTTAGATTCAGGCCACAAGTGCTGATCTGTCTTCTGTGATTTGTGGTTCAGTTTTCAAAGTCATTCCATGTCATTCAGATTTATTTTGCATGCAAAATAACCAGAGATGGGTCTAAAATCTTGGTAGTAGTCTACCCACTAGGTCAGTTCTCAAAGTCATCAGTATGCTTTTTGAGGTTAAATCCATGCATATGTCGGTAGGCTGTACGCCTGTCTTCTTTAGAGAAGTTTCTCTTCAAGTCCTTTGCCCAACCTGAGATGGGATCACTTGTTCTTTTCTTGCTAATAC
>CAUYRH010154919.1:0-10055 GCA_963574655.1 Perodicticus potto
GGGGCAAAGTGAATGAATGTATCAGTGAATGGACACAGTCCATTCAAGGAATTGAGGCCTAGGAAATTCACATGAAATTGACATAGGCATAGGAAATGGGGTTTCTACATTTAGTCCTTAGTGTAAAGTGAAGGAGACACCAAGGCACAGGTGTCTCCTCGGCAGTTGTCCAGCCTTTTTGGCTATTGGAGCCTCCGGTGGGGGTTGGAGGTCCCCCTCCTTGTCTGTCATCCAGCCCGCTGGTTCTTCAGCTGGCTGTCGCAGCACCAACACCGCCAAGGAGGCGGCAGGTCCGCCATCTCCGCTGAGCTGGCCATGATGCCAGATGTCCTGCATCAGTTCTCCCTCTCCGAGTAGAAACTCTAACTGCTGTTGGGGAAATAGGGAGAAGACTCGATCTAACTGCTTCCTGTTGAATCCGACGATGATATAAGGGGGCAGTTAGGGTTTCTCCGGAGGGAGAGTGATACAGGGGTTCATGGAACCATCTTTATTGACAAAATAATTTTGAAAAAGGAAAACAAAGTTGGAGAATGCACACTTCTAAATCTCAAAACTTATTGTAAAGTTATAATCACGATAGTGAGTGTGGGATTGGGATAAGGATAGACGTATAGATCCGTGGAATAGAGCTGAGATCCCAGAGAAAAGCCTATGTAAACTAATTTTTGACAAGAGTGCTAAGACAACTGAATGAGGAGAAAGAACAGGCTTTTCTACAAACGGTGCTGACACTAGATATCCATATGCAAAAAAAAAAAAATGAAGTTGGATCCCTACTTTGTTCTGCATATAGAATGGATATGTATGTATATACATATATATATGAGCTAAAATGATAATGTTCTTGGCAGAGAATATAGATGTAAATCTTCTTGAACTTAGATTTGTGGTAATGATATCCTAGATATATTTGCAAAAGCATTATCAACAAAAGAAAAATAGATAATTGAATGCTACTAAAATTAAAATCCTTTGTATACATGCTTCCATCGCATGGCAGTCAGCAAGAACCAGTGCTTTATGAAAGGCAGCAAAAAGGGAGCCAAGAAGAAAGTGGTTGATCCATTTTCTAAGAAATATTGGTATGATATGAAGGAACCTGCTATGTTCAATATAAGAAATACCAGGAAAAAACACCAGTCACCAAGACTCAAGGAACTAAAATTGCATCTGATGGCCTCAAAGGTCTTGTGTTTGAAGTAAGTTTTGCTGATCTTCAGAATAATGAAGTTGCATTTAGAAAATTCAAGTCTTACTGATCTTCAGAATAATGAAGTTGCAGTTAGAAAATTCAAGCTGATTACTGAAGATGTTCGGGGCAAAAACTGCCTAACTTCCACGGCATGGATCTTACCTATGACACAATGTGTTCTAAGGCTAAAAACTGGCAGACTATGATTGAAGCTCATGTTGATGTTAAGACTACCGATAGTTATTTGCTTTGTCTGTTCTGTGTTGGTTTTACTAAAAAATGCAACAATCAGATACAAAAGACCCCTTACGCCCAGCACCAACAGGTTCACCAAATCTGGAAGAAAATGATGGAAATCATGACCAGGAAGTTGTCCATAAATTGATTCCAGACAGCATTGGAAAGACACTGAAAAGGCATGCCATTTATCCTCTCCATGATGTCTTTGTTAGAAAAGTCAAAATGCTGAAGAAACCCGAGTTTGAATTGGGAAAACTCATGGAGCTTCATGGTGAAGGTAAAAGCTACTGGGGAAGAGAAAGGTGATAAGTTGAAAGAGCTGATGGATATGAACCACCAGTCCAAGAGTCTGTCTAAAATTCAGGGTTTTAGTAATAACAAATAAAGAATCCTATCTGTGAAAAAAAAAATCCTATGCACATCAAAGGACACTATCAAGAAAGTGAAAAGACAACTTACAGAATGAGAGAAAGCATTTGAAAAGGTTACATTTGATAAGAGTTTAATATCTGGGATATGTAAAACCTCTTATAAATCAGCAATAAAAAGACAACCCAATTAAAGCATGGGCAGACAATTTAAACAGACACTTCTCCAAAGAAAATCTACAAATGGCCAATAAACAAAAGGATGCTGAATCATTAATCATCAGAGATATGTAAATCAAGACCACAATGAGATACCACTTCACTCCCACTAAGATGGTAAGATAAAAAAAACGGATAACAATAAGTGTTAATAAGGATGTGGGGAAGTTAGAAACTTCATGCATATATTGTGGAAATGCATTAATAAAATGATTCAGCTATTTTGGGAAACAGTCTGGCAGTTTCTCAATAAATATAACTTAGAGTCACCATATGACTGAGCAATCTCACTTTTAGGTGTGTATCCATGAGAAATGAAAATATATGTCCATGCAAACACTTGTGCACAAATGTTCAAAGGAATATTATCAATAATAGCTAAAAAGTGAAAACAAACCAAATGCCCATCCACTGACACTGCATGAACAAAATATGGCATAGCCATACAAAGAAATATTAATCAGCCATGAAAAGGAATAAAGTACTGATGCTAATACATGCAAAAACATGGCTGAACCCTGACAACAATAAGTGAAAAAGAAAACACTATGCCAATGGTGCTTTAATAGGTATTGCATTAACTGATTAATTAATCGATAGATTAATAGACACTATCAAGAAGTGTCCTATAGATTGCTTTGGATAGCATGGACGTTTTAACAATGTTGATTCTTCCCAACCATGAGCATGGTATGTTGTTTGTTAACATCTTCGGCTATTTCTTTTCCCAGGGTTTCATAATTCTCTTTCTAGAGATCTTTCACATCCTTTGTTCGATAAATACACAGTTATGATTTAATAAGGAAAAAAGCAGTAAAAGAAAACAGTCACAAAAGATCACATATTGTATAATTTTATTGACACCAAATATCCAGAACAGGTCAATCCGTAGAGGCAGTAAGTAGATCTAGAGGTGACTGTGAATGTGTACAGATTTCTTATAAGAGTGACAATGTTCTGGAATTAAGTAGTGATGACAGTTGCACAATGTTGTGAATATAGTAAAACCCACTGAATTCTACACCATTCTGAACTTTATGGTATGTGAATTATATCTCATATTTAAAACTGTACGTTCCTAATTAATCCACTTTCAAATATGGGTCTTTGGGTCTAGGAGCTGCCAAAGGCACCCCAAATGGCCCTGCTCCAATGGAGGAAGCACCTGGCACACAGCTTGCCTCTGGGACATCTCTGAGATCAGAACCCCTCTCCTTTCTCTCTGTGAGTTCCAAATTAGTGTCTGCTTAGATGCATAGCCAAGTTAAGCTCAAGCTGAACACAGAGTAACTGGATTGGCTGCCATGGGAACACTGAACAGTAGGTCACCCAGGGTCAGGTACAGGTGGAGAGAGACACCTTCCGCACTTAGTTGGGAGTGTCTGTCAATCCAGTACAGAGCTATGGATGCAGCAGTCAGGAAACCTTGCCCAGAGGCATGATCCCTGTCAGAGCAGGAGAAGAACCAAGGAGCCAAAACAAAGTTCAAAACATCACTTTAGTAAGGAGGGCAAGAATCCAGAACAAAATCAAAGAAAAAACCGCAAACTTTAGGTAAATATGGGGTTGTGAGGGAAAGACTCGAGATGAGGGATGTGGACAGATGTACTAATAATCAAATGTTATTTACCAAGGGAAAAGTACAAAGAACACCGTGTTTGAAGTGAATAGACCTTTTTTACTGTTATATAACTCTGAGTAATCTTAGGCAGCCCACATAGTATGAACCTCAGTTTCTTCAATCTCCAATTGGAGTTTGGACTAAATGACCCCCGAGAATCCTTTTAGCCCTTCATACTAATTACAGGGTATAAATTGAGATCCACATGGCTTGGGTTCAGGTCAGGGTTCTTCCACTTACTAAACCTTGGGCAAATCACCTTTCTATGCTTCAAAATGGTAAGAGTCATAGCCCCTGTAATTAAATAACTATAGGTAAAACATGTAAAATACTGTCTGGCACACTCGTAGTAAGTACTGTTTACACATTTGCTATTGTTATTACTATCTGCAACCCTACAGAGTGTAGTATGATCTTAACAAGTCCCCTGCCAGAACTAAGGCAGCACTGAGGGCAACTCACCTCCTAGTGTGTCTCTTTCTGAGACTATTGCAAAGAAGGCATGTCAAAATTTGGAAATCTTTGTTTTCAAAGCAGCATGCTAGGAGGGTCCCTTAAATCTTTGCATGGAGACAAAGAATTCATTATTATTGACTTAAAGAAATATCTCACATCTTTGTTACATTGCTAAGAGTTCCATAATTGTTGCCTAATTATTTTAAGAAGCCGGTTGCCAACAGATGCTACATATGGGTGGGAGGAGGCATGCCAAGTAAATCTGAAAAGGTTGTCCCATATGGACACCTAGTAGTTAAGAGAGAAGGATATCTTTATGCATGGAAAATACAGAAATAATAACCTATCCTTTTGTCAAAACAGAAGTCTAAATGTATTGGACTTACCCTTTCAGAATGATGAGTTTTGAGATGCTCCATTAGAATTCTAATGAACTCTTCAAAAACTACTTTAAAAACATTTTATTCCAAAATGTTGCTGCCATTTGCTACATTGAAAAATGCCCAGCATTACTAACAGAAGTTGCCAGAACATGTTTTTGAGTCTCATCATACTTTTGGTTTATCTTAAAGAATGTAAACCACTCACATTTTCAGTCCTCACTTTTAATTCTGGCTTCGTTAATTCTTGAGGCTGAATGAATGAACATGCCAGGGCCTGAGAGTTAAGCGGGTTAGAAGAAACCCAATAGTTCTGGTCAAAAACAGGAACAACTCTCGAGGAGGGAGGCCAGATGGTGGAGTAGAAGCAGCTGGAGAGCACCTCATCTTCAGAGAAGAATCAAGCGATCCAGTTTAACTCCCATACTTCTACTAGATCATCAGAGAAAGAGTGCTTGAACATAACAGAGGGGAAATGGGAGACACCAGGGTGAAGGAAAACGGGCTACTCTTTCGGGTTTCTGAGAACCTTCCATGGCCTCTGGACCTGGAGCCAAGACCCAAGGAAGGGGTAAATGAGAAACTCTGGGGCCCAGCACTCCCACCTCAGACCTTTACAGTTTTAGCTACAGAAGAGCTCCTTGACCCCCCACAGGTCTCCACAGTGGCATAGAGAGCTGCCAGGTCACACAAATCACTGCTCAAACTCACGTGGAGTTCCACAGGCTTCTGAACTCTGAACTCTGGGCACTGGGGCCAGACCCAATCGGGAAGCACTTCCCCCAATGCTCCAAGTCCTGTCCTGAGGACTCCGTTGCTGCTGCAGCTGCCAGACTAGGGAGAGAGTCTAGTGGAGAGATCTCTTTTACTGTTATATAACCCTGGAGAGGCCTAGGGAGAGAGTCAGGAACATGGGTCATCTCCTGAACTCCAAAGTAAAGTTTCACTTCCATAGCGTGGGCTACTGTGGGACCAAGGGGTGTTCAGACTACAGCACAGTGCCTGCTGGCCTCCCCAGAGCTGCCCGCTGCCCACCTGACTACTCCCAGAGAGAGGAGCATATCCCTCCTAAGGTCTGGCCTGCAGCACACCTGCAACTGGCCTGCTTAAGTGTTCACTTCCCCTCCCAAGTCAATGCTTGAATTCAGGGGTTCTGAGGACAGGTCTATTGGCCTGGTCCTGCCCCCTCCAGGGCTTGACCACACCATTCAAGAGAAAGGAGAATGATGGGAGGGGGAGATTTTTAAATTGATCTCAAGTTGGGAGGGAGCTCTCAAGGGCAGAGCCGAAGGATAGTGTGCTGTGATTTTGTACTGTAATGCATGAGCAGGGCATCCCTTCCCCCATAGGAACATCCTGCCCAGGAAGGGTGGCACATAGCCTGGGGTGCATTCCTGAACTAAATGCAGGTTTCTTTTGAATTCCATAGCCAATCTGGCCAGCTACCAGTGGCCAGACAGTGGAGGGAGATCCAGGTCGGGGGAGTGGGAGCTGAGGTAACACCATTTTCACCTGCTGGACTGTGGATTCTGGACTACCCTCCCCCTGTGTAGGTTCTTTGGTGTGATGGGGGTGCAGATGCCTTTCCCTGGAAGCTTCTCACAGTGGCCTGGGAACTATCTCTGACCCCTTATGAATACCACTTGCACTTTGGGGGAACCTGAACATGAACTTGCCTGACTAGAGCCACCTGGCTTTGACCCCTCATCCACCTTAGCAGTGGCTTAACACAAGAAGGAGTCCCCTGGAAATTCCTGGGCCCCTTTCACTGCCTGGGATGTCTTAGTGCTACTTCTGATTGACTAGGGCCAGGCACAGGTCTTATAAACACCACCACAGCTAGCTCTCTCCTGCAAGCACCACTCAGTGGCAATGAGATCAAGTTGGACAGCCCACTACAGCATTGGCTGACACAATTGTACGGAACATGGCCAACTTTTACCCGCAAGTGCCACCTACTGGCCTGGAGACTAAACTGGACATCCTAATGTAACTCATATTGTTAGAAGTACATAGAGCTGAATAATAAGATGGGATTCCAGAGTCCTCCATTTCCCATTCTGGGCAGGTGAACCTGCCCACACCATAGTACACCACCCCCTACAGTCAAAAAATAATTAGCATGTAGAAAACCAAAACAATGAGGCTATCTATAACCAAGGAATTCATTCAGCACCTTGGTCCTCTAAAGCACCCACAAGCAAAGGCAAAGATTACCCAACCCTCACACATGGGTCATAGTTATTATCCATATGCTGTAGTTATGATCTAAAAATGGGGAAAAACTCCTATGTAAAAAAAAATAAATTCAAAACTAAGAAGTGACAGCCTCTTCAGATGAGAAGGAATCAGCACAAGAACTCTGGCAGTTTAAAACAAGTATATTGTTAAAACATCCCAAATTGTTTTATTTCCCCAAATGAATTTTTCTTTCCAGAACTTCTGTTTGATTGTTCTTTAAATATATCCATCTTTAGTAAAATTTTAATTCATGTCCTGAATTAATTAATTTTCTAGGAGTTGTTTTCTTTTGTTGTTGTTAGTATTTGTTTGTTTTTGGATCTCATTGAACTTCCTTGATCTGTGTTTTGAATCCTCTACGTTTCACTTCAGTATTTTCATTTTGGTTGAAGTCTATTGCTAGAGAGCTAATGATCCTTTAGGGAGATAGTTACACTTACCAGGATGAAAAACACTCAAAACTGAAATAACTCACAGCTCTATAAAATAGTAACACAGTGAAAAATACAAAGCATGGCTCGGCACCTGTGGCTCAAGTGGCTAAGATGCCAGCCACATACACCTGAGCTGGCAGGTTCAAATCCAGCAGGCCACCAAACAACAATGATGGCTGCAACCAAAAAAAAAAATAGCCAGGCATTGTGGTGGGTGCTTGTAGTCCCAGCTACTTGGGAGGCAGAGGCAGGAGAATTGCTTGAGCCCAGGAGTTGGAGGTTGCTGTGAGCTGTGATGCCATGGCACTCTACCCCGGGTGACAGCTTGAGGATCTGTCTAAAAAAAAAAAAAAAAAAAAAAAAAGAAAAGAAAAAGAAAAATACAAAGCAACTAGGCAAAAATCAACATGATGACTGGAACACTATTTCACATATCAGTAAGAACTTAGAATGTAAATTGTCTATATGCCCCACTGAAAAGATATAGATTGGTGGAACAGACAAACAAACAACTCAAATATCTGATGCCTTGAAGAAATACACTTGTCAAGATCCTTATAGATTCAAAGTACAGAGGTGAAAACAAATATTTCATGTAAGTGGAAACCAAAAGCAAGCAGAGGTAGCTATTCTTGTATCAGATGAAGCAGACTTGGAAGTCACTAACAGTAAAAAAAGACAAGGTCATTATATAAAAAGATCAATTCAAAAAGAAGATGTAAGACCGGGTGCAGTGGCTCATGCCTATAATCCTAGCACTCTGGGAGGCTGAAGTAGTGGATTGTCTGAGCTCACAGGTTAAGCCTGAGGCTGAGTGAGACCCTGTCTCTAAAAATGCATTGTGGTAAGCACCTACAGTGCCAGCTACTTGGGAGACTGAGGCAAGAGAATCACTTGAGCCCAAGAGTTTAAGGTTGCTGTGAGCTATGATGCTACAGCACTCTACTGAGGGTGACAAAGTAAAGCTCTGTCTAAAAAAAAAAAAAGAAAGAAAAGAAAAGATATACCAATCATAAATATTTATGTACCTAACATTGGAGCTCCCAAATTTATATAACAAGTACTACTAGACTTAAGAAAAAAGATAGATCACTATACAATAATAGTGGGGAACTTCAACACTCTATTTACAGCACTAGACAGATCAAGTCAGAAATCAACAAAGAAACACTAAACTTAAACTGAACTGTAGAACAAATGGACCTAACAGACTTTTACAGAACATTCTACAAAAAAAATTGCAGAACATATGTTCTTCTTATCAGCACATAGAACATTTTCCAAGATAGACCATATGTTAGGCCACAAAACAAGCCTCAATAAATTTTTAAAAATAGAAATTATATCAAGTATCTTCTCAGATCACAGTAGAATAAAATTAGAAATTAGTTCCAAGAAGAACTCTCAAAAATATACATAGAAATTAAACAACTTTCTTCTGAATAATCTTTTGGTCAACAATGGAATCAAGATAAAAGTTTAAAAAATTGAAATAAAAATAAAATTGAAATAATAATAAATAAATAATAAAATTGACATAAGTTATCAAAATTTCTGAGTTACAGAAAAAGCAGTGCTAAGAGAGAAGTTTATATTGTTGAATGCCTACATCAAAAAGACAAGTCACGAATTAACAACCTAATGTTACATCTTAAGGAATTAGAAAAACAAGAACAAAACAAATCTAAAGCTAGCAGAAGAAAAGAAATGAATAAAGATTAGAGCAGAATTTAACAAAATTGAAACAACAAAAAAAAATTGCAAAGGATGATTGAAACAAAAAGTCAATTCTCTGAAAATGTTAATAGTTAATAACATTAGCTAGATTAACTAAGAATAGAAGTAAGAAGACTCAAAAAAAGTAATAATCTCAACCAGAAATGTAAAGGACAGTACAACTAATACAAAAGAGCATCTGAGACTACTATGAGCACGTCTATGTACACAAACTAGAAAATCTAAAGGAAATGGATAAATTCTTAGAAATATACAACCCTCCAAGCTTGAATCAGAAAATAGAAATCCTGAACAGATCAATAATGAGCCATGAGATGAAAGAGGTAATAAAAAATCTACCAAGAAAAAAATGCCCAGAGATGGATTCACAGCCAAATTATATCAGACATGCAAAGAAAAACTGATGTCAATCCTACTAAAACTATTCTAAAAGGTCTAGAAAGAGGGAATCCTCCTTAACTCCTTCTATGAAGTCAGTACTACTCCGATGCCAAAGCCAGGAAAGGCCATAACAACAACAAAAACTGAAAACTACAGACCAGTATCCTTGATGAACATGAATAAATGCAAAAACCTTCAACAAAAACCCAGAAATCAAATCCAACAGTATACAACAGGATAATTCACCACAACCAAGTGGATTTCATTCCAGGGATATGAGGATGGTTCAATATACACAACTCAAGAAATGTGATTCACCACCTAAACATAAATGAAAACAAACATCATATGATCATCTTGATAGATGTGGAAAACACATTTGATACAATTCAGCATCCTTTCATGATTAAAACCCTCCAAAAACTCAGCAAAGAAGGAAATGTCCCTCACAATAATAAAAGCCATGTATGACACTTCCATAGCTAAAATTATCCTGAATGGGGACAGCTGAAAGAATCCCCTTAAGAATTAGAACAAGTAGAGAGATAGACGTTTGGAACAGAATAGAGAACCAAGAGATGAATCCAGCTACCTACCGTTACTTGATCTTTGACAAGCCAATGAAAAACATCCAGTGGGCAAAAGATTCCCTATTTAACAAATGGTGCTGGGTGAACTGGCTGGCGACCTGTAGAAGACTAAAACTAAACCCACACCTCTCACCGTTAACTAAGGTAGACTCTCACTGGATTAAAGATTTAAACTTAAGACATGAAACTATCA
>CAUYRH010154921.1:0-26101 GCA_963574655.1 Perodicticus potto
ACATCACAAAATCTCAAAACTGCAGATGCTGGCGTGGATGTGGAGAGAAGGGAACACTTTTACACTGCTGGTGGGACTGCAAACTAATACAACCATTTTGGAAGGAAGTATGGAGAACTCTCAAAGAACTCAAGCTAGACCATTTGATCCTGCAATCCCATTACTGGGCATCTACCCTAGAAGGAAAAAAAATCCTTTTATCATAAGGACACTTGCACTAGACTGTCTATTGCAGCTCAATTTACAATCGCCAAAATGTGGAAACAGCCTAAATGCCCACCAATCCAGGAATGGATTAACAAGCTGTGGTACATGTACACTATGGAATACTATTCAGCCATTAAAAAAATGGAGACTTTACAGCCTTTGTATTAACCTGGATGGAAGTGGAACACATTATTTTTAGTAAAGCATCACAAGAATGGAGAAGCATGAATCCCATGTACTCTATTTTGATATGAGGACAATTAATGACAATTAATGACATGGTGGGGGTGGGGGAAGGGGAGAGCAGAGAGAGAAAGAATGATGGAGGGGTGGGGAAAGGAAGAGCAGAGAGAGGGAAGGAGCGAAGGGGGTGGGGTCTTGGTGTGCGCCACACCTTTTTGGGGCAAAACATGATTGTAAGAGGGACTTTACCTAACAAATGCAATCAGTGTAACCTGGTTTCTTGTACCCTCAATGAATCCCCAACAATAAAAAGAAAGAAAGAAAGAAAGAAAGGACTCACTAGAACAAATGGATCATAAATGAGATACAAAATGAAAAATATCAAATAAATTAACAATTCATTTCCAGAAGAAAAAAAAATTGATATTGATTTACTAGAACCATGAATCTATAGATAAACAACCCATCAAGAAAAAGACAGATGAATGGCTAAAAACCATGTGAAAAAATGCTCATTGTCCCTAATCCTCAGAGAAATGCAAATCAAAACCACCCTGAGATACCATCTAATCCCAGTGAGAATGGCCCACAACACAGTCTCAAAACTGCAGATGCTGGCGTGGATGTGGAGAGAACGGAACACTTTTACACTGCAGGTGGGACTGCAAACTAATACAACCATTTTGGAAGGAAGTATGGAGAACCCTCAAAGAACTCAAATTAGACCTCCCATTTGATCCTGTAATCCCATTACTGGGCATCTACTCAGAAGAAAAAAAATCCTTTTATCATAAGGACATTTGCACTAGGCTGTTTACTGCAGCTCAATTTATAACCACCAAAATGTGGAAACAGCCAATAGATTACAGCTATACATCGAAAAAAATCATTCATTATGATCAAGTTGGTTTCATCCCAGGGATGCCCACCAACCCAGGAATGGATTAACCGCAGAATACTAGTCAGCTATTAAAAGAAATGGAGACTTTACATCTTTTGTATTAACCTGGATGGAGGTGGAACAAGTTTTTCTTAGTAAAGCATCACAAGAATGGAGAAGCATGAATCCCATGTACTCAATTCTAACATGAAGGCAGTAGGTGAGCTAATACAAGGGGGTGGGAGGGGGAATGAGCAAGTGGGGGGAGGGGAGGAGGGAGAGGGATGGGGGCTCACGGTGTGTAGCCCACGTCTTGGGGGCAGGACACAATTATAAGAGGGACTTTATCTAACAAATGCAATCAGTGTAACCTAATTCTTTGTCCCCTCAATGAATCCCAAGCAATAAAAATAAATTAAAAAAATTTCTTCCCTTTAAATTTTAGCACCCTAGTCCCTAGGGCAAGACTTCAGCCTCCTGACCACCCCTCCCTCTACCATAACCCTGCAAGAATCACAATTCCATACAAACCTCTCTATTCTCTTTTCCTTTTTTTCTTTCTTTCTTTTTAATTTAAGAGACAGAGTCTCACTTTATCGCCCTCGGTAGAGTGCCGTGGGATCACACTGCTCACAGCAATCTCCAACTCCTGGGCTTAGCGATTCTCTTGCCTCAGCCTCCCGAGTGCGCCTGCCACAATGCCTGGCTATATTTTTCTGTTGTTGTTGCAGTTTGCCCAGGGCTGGGTTTGAACCCGCCACCCTCCGTATATGAGGCCAGTGCCCTCTGCGTATGTATCAGGACTCTGGTGAGAGAATCTTTGTCCTGGTCTTTTGATTATGTTTTAAAAGTGTGGAATAACTTTAAAGATCTTTGTGTCACGTAGTGGTGGGGAATGTCATTATAAAAATTAATTTCGGGCTATGTGCATTTTCAGGCTAGGTGGCCCAGGGAGAAGGCTTTGTTGGAGCCACAGCAACATGACGAATGGCTTCATGATGTCACACTCTTGCTGCTTCTCTGGCTGTCTAGTTGCTGTGGTCTTGGTTTTATGGATACGCTTCTGTTTTGCAGCCTGCGGCATGAACACTTGTGTTTCTGAGTCGACGGTGCCTCTTCTTCCTCTGCCACCTTTCTGTCCACTGTCCTGGGGCAATCACATCCAGCTCGTGGCCATTTTTTTTCTTCAAATACTTTTCTAGCCTCTTCCCTGCTGGGAACGCTTATTTCTAAGTCCCCTGAAATTGCCTTAAAGCTCAATGATGCTTTAAAATCTTTTCTTTTCAAACTGTGTTTCGTTCTGGAGAGTTTCTATTGCTACGTTGTCAAATTCACTGATCTTTTCTCCCACAATTCTAAAATCTAATCCCCTCCAATGTATTTTTTGTCCTACACATTCTAGTTTCATCTGTGGAAAATCAGCTTGGGTCTTTTAAAAGTACCTTCCATGTCTCCACTTACCTTTCTGAACATCTGAAATATAGTCGTAATAACTCTCTTCCCACCTTTGCTGCTAATTCTAACTTCTGTGTCAGTCTCAAGGGATGGATTTTTCTCGCTGTGCACCTCTTTCCGTGTCTGGTCATCTTTCATCGGGGGCTGGACATGGTGAATTTTACATTGCTGGGTGCTGGCTATTTCTGTCTTCCTATAAATATTCTTGAGCTTTGTTTTGTTACGCAGGTCAGCGACTTGGGAGCAGTCTGATCGTTTTGCATTTTGCTTTTGAAATGTATCAGGCAGGACTGGGGCTTGGGGGTTAATTTCCCCCCATTCCTGAGACTAGGTCCTTCTCCGTCCCTTAACCAGTGGCTCTGAATGATCAAGCTGCCTGTTGGAATAGCAGCTTAATACTCAGCTGAAACCTGCCAGAGGCCCTCTACAGGTCCCCAGATTTTTCTGTCTGTGTAACTGTGTCCTCTCTGGTCCTCTATCTTGGGAACTCCAGCTCCTTCCCAGGTACCCTGAACTCCCAGCACCTTCTCTTCAACTGAGGGAGTCTACGTGGGTTTCCCCAGAGACTCTTTCAAGGCAGTAACTAGGCGATCGCAGGGCTCACTTTATTTACTTCCCAGGCCTCATGAATCACTGCCCCTTGCTGCCCGGAGTCTAAAGTCTTGAAGGCTCATTTCACAGAGATTGTCCACTTTTCAATTGTGTCATTCAGGAGGGTGTGTTCAGCCCCTGCTATCCTAGCTTGGCCAGAGGAAGCACGCATCTCACACGGCCACTCGGACACAGCCCGTGAACTGTTCTTCGCTCCTGGGAATCTCTGTTGGAAAACTGGAAGAGGGTAGCTCTGCTGGCCACAGGACACATCATGTTCATTCTTAGGTAGTCTTTGTGATTTTGTGACTTTTCCGCCTTCAAACTTCCATAATGTTCATTTTAATGGAGTCTCACTCCAATGGAGTGTGTGGGTGAAGAGAGCACAGGCTCGGCCTCTGCCAGGAGCTCCCTCCCTCCTTGTCTGTACCCTGGGGTCCTCCCTGGTAACAGTATTTAGGGTTCAGCATGGCTTTTCCCTGTTGGTTCCCGGAGGACCCCGCCTACCCGCAAGGGCTCGGCTCTGAGGCTGCGGGCTGCTGTGTCTGGTTGCTGGCAGGTTTGCTGTTGTGCTGAGGTGATGCTGCCTAATGTACAGGGACATCCTCACCATCTGGGGCAGACTGAATGCCCCGGGCTGAGCACCAGAGTGTCTGTCTCTCTAGTGGTCACAGGCGCACCTCGGCCACCAGCCTAGCCCTTAGTCACAGGCCTCTTTAGGGGGCTCCATGTTGAAGAAGTCAGGTGAAAGGCAACTGGATACGCTGCCCTGGGGACAGTACAGTCAGGTGGCCCCTCCTCATCTCAGCTACGCCTGGCTCTGTGCTATCCCAGATGTAATAGATGTCCCACCAGTAAAATGTCAGCAGGGACCAGACAAGAGAGGCACACTTCACCAGCTGCAGTCACTAAAAGTTGATAGAACAAATATACATTTCGGGCGGCACTTGTGGCTCAAAGGAGTAGGGTGCCGGCCCCACATGCCGGAGGTGGCAGGTTCAAATCCAGCCCTGGCCAAAAACAGCAAAAAAAAAAAAAAAAAAAAGAATACATTTCATTTCCAAGCAGACATTTATATATGTCTGGTTTATCAGACCGACTGGAGCTAATGTAGAACAGCCTGTTTTCTGGCTCTATAGGCCATGCTCTCTTTATGCTCATGCATGTTACTCCAAGGCCCTAGGGTGGTCCCTTCCTGTTTAGGAGACACAAACAGGCCCAGTGACCTGAACCCCTTTCCTCTGGCCAGTCGAGGTGTCAGTGGCAAGAAGAGCCTGTTTCCCTGACAGCACCTGCTGTCTCGGGCTCAAAGACACACAGAGCCACCCATCACTGCCCTGAGTCCCCGAGGGCATCAGAAGGAGGTTCAGACACAGGGAAAAGCACCAAGGAACCCCGGTCTGGCCTCAGCATCAGTGCACAGGGCCAGGCTGGGGGTGGGGGGACAGGCCGTTGTGCCCTGCCCAGAGGGCCGGAGAAACTGCAGAGCCTGCGGCCTCCCCTCCCTGAGCCCTCTGGTCCACCGCCACCTTCTCTCCAGGCCAGAAGGACACCTAGTTCCTGAGTGTCTGCTGGGGCAGGGGAGAGCATGCCAGGCATGGCCCAGGCACCCATGGGCGACAGAGGCTGAAAGGGGCTGACAAGGCTGGACAGAGCCCCCAGGACAGACAGGAGCATTTGATTGTGCCCTTCTAAAATCCACTTATCAGGGCAAGGATGCCTCCTTTGTCAACGCCTTCCAATGGTTCTCCACCACCTCCCATCAAGGCAGACCAACTGTCCTCTTGACAGGCCACAGTGGGGAGTCTCCCTCTGCCCCAGCCTGGCCCCTCACGCCCATGGACACGGCAGCACAGCGCCTTCAGAGCTCCAGGCCCCAGCGTGCTCCTCCCTGATATTTGCACATGGCTCCTTCAAACGTTTGTTCAAACACTGCCCATTCCCATCACAGCATGGATTCCCCGGAGCCCTGACTCAGGTCTGCTTCCCCGAGTACACAGCACACACGGCAACCTGCCAGGACGTTTCCAGAATTCCCTCATACGTTACGTCAGTGGTCTCAACCTTTTTGGCATCAGAGACTGGTCTCATGAAAGACAGTTTTTCCATTGACCAGGGTTAAGAGGGCGTTAGCTTCTCCTAAGGCGCACAACCTAACCCCTCGCACGCGCGGTTCACAGAGGAAGCTTTGCTCGCTCCCTGGCGTGCTCACCTCCCGCCGTGCGGCTGAGGGGTCGGGGAGCACTATGTGATCGTCTGGTACTCCTCTGTGAAGCCAGAATCTCATTTTGATTTGTTTTTGAGTGTTTGAGAACAGATTTCTCTCTCCCACCCAGAGCAGCACCTGGCGTGTACATGATGCTTGAGAAGTATTAACCAAATGGGCTGACCAGTGGGGGCAGAGCCCTTTCCCCAGACGTGGGGCATGCAGAGACCCAGTCCCACGCCAGGATGTAGGACTGTCAGGCCTCTCTGTCTCTAGGTCTGGCAGGGCAGGGGCCCTGTGGCCGGTGAGGATATTCTTAACGCTTCAGTCTGTAACTGTCACATTGTGATTATGCAACTCTGATGGCCGCTGTCCTAATGGTGCCGAAGTGGGACTCAGAGGAACAAAACCGTGCTGATGGGACTGGACTGCATCCGCAGGGCGGACATTAAAGCAGGGAGGGAGGGGCTTTGTCTTGGGGTGTCCCCAGGGTGTGGCTCCCCTCAACCAGCTACTTAGCGGGGTCGTGGGCAGTGCTGCGGCCAGGCCCCCTGCAGGGCGAGGACGCCGTCCCCACAGGCAGACCTGGAGCAGCAGAGCACTCAGCAGGCAGCGCCACACCACAGACACAGCCAGGAGACGTGAGGGCACAGGCGGGGTGTCCATGCCATGCTCCACGGGGGCTGCTGGCTCTCCTGCACCTGGCCCAGGTGGACACAGTGGAGACAGGCAGTGTGAGAGGATGAGTGAACCAGAGGCCACAATGAGGTCAGAGGCAGAAGAAAAAGGCGACAGGATGTGATCAGATGAACCTACACCCACGGCACAGATGGCACATTTCAGGAGACACAGGACGTGGGACAGAGGCCCGGGGGTGGGGGGCTCAGCAGGAAAGGTCTGCCTGGCAGGAGACCCCGGGCCCAGCCCTGCCTGGACCAAACGCCCTGCGTGGGAGCGTGACCGTCACCGTGCCACGTCCAGGGTAACATTTCAGACACCAGAGGAAGATGTGTCACAGAACTGAATTTTTTCAAGGTCTTAAGGAATCTTAGGCATTTAATCCACCTTGATGGAGAGGAGGAGGTGGCTCAGCCCCCCCAGGAGGCAGCAGAAGCCAGGCCTCCTGGGCCACTGCACTGGGCCGAGGTGGAAGTACGGCCTCTGACCTGTGCCTGTGCCGGGGCAGAGAGAGGGCGGGCGAGAGGGAGGGCACGGGGAGCCCCAGCTGGCCCTCCCTGAAGGAGAGCGGGCCTCAAGGAGCAGCTGGGGCTCTGGGAGCAAAGGTCACACCAGGGACTCCGCGCCACACTGAACCCCATAGGAGAAGGAGAAGGGTTGAGGGGAAAGGGAGAGAGAGACCGGAGAGACTGGGCTGCGGGAAAAGCAAATCGCTTAGCCCCCAGACACGGCCGCGGCAGTGTTTTTAAACACCATCCAGTTCGTTCATGTTAGACCTCAGCCAGAACCTCCATATTCACTGCTGCTCAAACACCAGATGACTTACAGAGGGGGTCACTGACGCCCCACAGAGGGACCATGGGATGTTCACAGCCAAGTAGGGGCAGAGGCAGGCCGGCCGCCCCAAGTCTCAGGTCTTTCCTGCTACGGCAGGCCCTGCTGGGGCCCTGGCCCTGAGGACAAGGGCCAGGGAGTCTCTGGGCACAGGGGACGGCGGAACGCGCCCACCTGTACGGGGGCCAGTCTCTTCTGCTCACCTCTGCTCTCCCAGGAAGAGGAGGAAGAGATGGGTTTAGGGGATGAACTACTGTGGGAAGTGGCCACCAGTGCTGGAGCCTGGAAGGTGGTGACCACACCACCGGGACACACTCACCATTCATCTGGGATGGTGACAGCGAGTAGTCACGGTCCGTGTGCCGCCGGTCTGGCTTCAGGCTGCGGCTGTGCCTGCCCGAGTTTTCCAGCATGCTCACCAGCTCCGACCGGTCGATGTTCCGTAGGGCCGCGTACAAGTTCTCCACTGCCGGGAAAGGGACAAGGGGCGGTGATGAGGGTGGCCGGGGAGTGTCCTGCCGGCTCTAAAACGGGGCGGGGGGGGGGGTGCCGGGAGGAAAAAGGGAGAAGGGAGAAGATGGAGGATCATTTTCTTTGGAAGGAACCTCTTCGGAGAATACTTTTCTGTATTTCAATAGATCTTTCCCACATGCTAGAAGTGGCCAACTTAAAGGCCCAGAAAGACTTTTTTTTTTTTTTTTTTTTTTTTATTGTTGTGTCTTACTCTAAGAGGATACTACGAGGTGATAACCACTAGATTTTGTCCTCTTGATATTCTTGGTCCTTGCCAGTTGACTTGAGATGCAAACGGAAGCACTCAATTTCCTCCCTGTGGGAATCTGGTGGAGGAGGAGCTGGAAGGGGGTGAGAGGACTCCTCCTTCCAGGCTGGAGAAGGAGAATCCAGAACCCTCTCACACTGGTATTCCAAAGAGCCCTGTTGAGAAACCCAACAGGAAGACTTCGAAGGTGTGAGGCCTGCACCCTGTTTACAAGCTGTCACTCAGGAGTGCTGGTGCAATTTTAACTCGCTCCAAGGACAGAAAGACTTAGGCCTCGTCTTCTGTTGGATAGCAGCCCTACTGACCCTGAGATGTGTGTCTGTGTATGTGAGACAGACAGATGCACAGGGCTGACACCAAGGCCAGCTCCGTGCGCAGAGATCAGAGGAGGGGCTGCTGGGTGCAGAGGTGCCAGCACAGGTCACAGGAAGGGAAGGTCTCCTGGGCTCAGCGGTACTAACTCTTCGCGTCTTTGCCTTCACGGATGACCCAGAGGTTCAGCAAGGCTGCGCTCTGCTCCAGCAAGGAGTTGGGGTTTTCCACTCGGATCCTGTTGACGTCTTCCACGCTGAACTGCAGCTCCCGGGCCAACTCTGCAAGCAAAGGGCCAGGGCCAGGGTGAGCCGAGCCAGGCTGCAGCTCCCAGGCGGCACTTCGTGGAGTGGAGACGCCGGCGGGGAGCAAGGGCAGTTGCTGTGGAGCCTTCCTCTGCATTTGGTATGTCCTCTGACCAAGAAATACCTCGTGAAGTGCAAACACCCACATCTTTGTATCCCCAGAAAATGGGGAGGGCGAGGGCAGGGGCTTGATAAATGACGACTAAGTGGTTGAATGAATGAATGAACCAGGGCCCGCTCCTTCTTCCCTAACTTCAAACATGAGATGATGAGAATGAGCCTCTCACAAGTCACGGAGTGGTGAGTCTGGCGGGGAGGCTGCTGAGCCCACCGGTTCACACCCCAGTGCTGCTCGCACCAACCCAGGACGCCACGCCCGATGCGCCCAGGATCAGTTACAACAGAAACGCATCTCGGTACTTAGGTTTCTTCAGGGAGAGGCATTGCTGACATTTAAAATGAAAATCCGCATTCTTCTCATCTGAACGCAAGGCACTACCCTAGAACAGGAGCTGTCCCCATGACGTTTATTGTTATTTCTCACAAGTGCTTTAGAAGGGAGAACTGCAGTGGAGTCTAATTTCAAGGGTGGAGACCAGGGAGAAAGTGATAATGGGTGTCAGAAGATGCACGTTCAACCGGCACAGGCGCACACACATAGACACACACCGGCAAATGCACGCACACACACAATTGCATATACACACACTCCTCCACACACATACACACACCTGCGTACATGCTCACACACACCTATACACATCCCACATACGTGCACACTTCCATGTGCACACGCAGAGTAGCAGTGCCTGGACTTCTGAGCCCGACCCACTGCCCTGCAGTACGTTGCTGTTAAGGGTGGGGAGGGGGAGGGAGAGGAGAGTTCCAGGGCTGTGCTGCAGACAGCACGCTTGGAGCTTTCACTCTGTTTGTCCCCCTCACTTCATGCAAGAGCCACCCCTGAGCCAGCAGGGCTTCTGGAGACTTCAGCCACAGCAGAGCTTTCGAATGCAACAGGTTGAGATGCCCTTTCCTTCCCTCCTCTCCCCACAGAGCGGCAATGATCAGAGTGAGGCAGCGGCAGACAGGCCGTCGGGAGGTCTAAGTTTCGTTCCTGTTCATTTTATTTGTTTGTTTTTCTGGGCTCTCTCACTAACTAGCTACGCAACAAAGTCATTCTATTCTGCTGGATCTCAGTTGTCCCTTCTGTAAAATGGGGTGAACTAGATAAGTTCTAAGGTCTCCTGTAATGTCAAGAGTTGAGTTTTAGGGGTGGCACCTGTGACTTGGTGGGTAGGGCGCCAGCCCCATATACCGAGGGTGGTGGGTTTGAACCTGGCCCTGGCCAAAATGCAACAAAAAAATAGCTGGTTGTTGTGGTGGGCACCTGTAGTCCCACCTACTTGGGAGGCTGAGGCAAGAGAATCGCTTGAGCCCAAGAGTTTGAGGTTGCTGTGAGCTGTGATGCCACAGCACTCTACCCAGGGCAACAGACTGAGACTCTGTCTCAATAAAAAAAAAAAAAAAAGAGTTGATTTTTAGGAATGAAAACCAGACAGAGTCGAGGGGGCCCCCTTCCCCTGGCACCTGAAGATGCGGCTTGCCGACAGAGCCATCTGAGACTGTCACTAGTCAGACGGACCATGAGTGGTGCCCGGAGGGTTAGAAGCTTCCTGGGCTGCTCATGAAGGAGCAGGAGGGAGCCGTCCTCCCTCCCAGACACACAGTCACCCCACTCACCTGCCCAGCTGAGGCCGAGGTGCTCTGAGATAAGAGCCATCTTCATGTCTGCCTGGTCTGTCCCACCGAGAAAACCTAGGGACAAGCGTGACATTTCACTTAGCAGCCGCGGCGGGGCACGGAGCTGATGGGCCTGAGAAGGTAGCCCCGAGAGGGCTCAGGCCACAGGGTCCCTGTGGACGCTGACTGTCTCCTGACTCTGTGGGGGCTGGGGAGACCCCAGTCTGGGTTCCACTGCCATACACAGTGGGCAGAGCCCGCGTCAGCTGAGGGGTGGGCTTGCTCCCCAAAAGGGAGTGGGCATGTGTCCCCACAGAGAGGTCTGTACCCAGTGTGGACTCGCTGAGGGCGCTGTATCTCAGGGCCAGGGGTGTCAGGGTCCTTCTCCTGTCGTCAGCAATGCTCCCCTGCAGAAGAAAGATGGAGAAAGGGCGCTCTGGGCACAGGGCTCTTACAGCGGGTGACCTGAGCCCTTCGCTGCGGGAGGGATGACGATCCCGGGCCTGGTAACGGGCAGCAGCTCCACTTCGGGAGCTTAACATAAAGAGGGAAACGTGCGAGGAGGTGGGAGTGGAAGGACGAGGCTGGAGCTCACGTGCCTTCGTCTTCATCGTCATCACCTAACGCAGGGCACACTCACACCACCCTCATCACGTGGGAGGCCCTGTTTAACGTTCACAACCTGTGAGGTGGTTCCCATTGCACTGAGGAGAAAACTGAGGCCCTGAGAGGTTAAGTGACTTGCCCAAGATCACCCAGCTAATAAGCAGGGAAGCAGGGATTTGAACTTAAAAACCAAGTATTTCTTTCTAGATTCCATTCTGCTCAAAATAACTGTTTCTGATACTGGCCTAACGCTTCACACCATGGCCCTGTGCAAAAAAGCACCTAGACGTTTGCTGGAGGCTGCAGAAAACCCTTCTTTAGGAAGAAAAGTAGGTTCACCTTCATCTCCAAAAAGAGAAGAGTGGTTGATCCATAGACATGTCAATGTAACCTGGCATGTTTAGTATGAAAGGCTAACGGTTTTTAAAAAATAGCAACTCACACAAACCATAGTAACATTCTGGAGAGACATAATCAGTCCTGAGTCCCTAACACAGGCGGGACCATGATACACTCACAGATGGTGACTCCTTGGCTGAGCTAAAAGGCCTGGGTATTTTTGGTGGCTGAGGACACCGGGATCCCCTCCTTTGAGGGCTAGCACCCAGGGAAGGTGAGTGAGTCGACGTAATGAGGCCTGCTGGCGTCTGGGTGACTGTCAGGGGCCTGAGTGGCGGGCGCCGCGAGGATGGCTTTGTGGCTCTCCTTCCACACTAGAGATCTCAGGGCCCACAGCACAGACAAGCCCGTCACCACCTGACACTGACATTTGCTCCTCCTGCCACCTGAGTTGGACAGGCCTTTGCAGAAAGAGCCAGGGCGTGCCTTCCTGCTGGGCCACAGAACAAATGATCAGAGGGCAGCGAGTACCTTTGTGCCTCCGAGAATTAAAGGCCGTGTTTCAACAGGAAGAAGCACCCTGGCAATGCCTGGCCTGGGGTCTGTTTGGGAACCCCCCAGGGGAGCCCGTCTCTGGGCAGGGTCCTTGTTGGGGGCGGCTCACCTTGGTGCAGGGGGGCATGGCGATGTTGAGGTGGCAGAGGGTGTGCTGTGTGTCCTCGTACTTCATGGCCTTGCGCAGGAAGGACAGGGACCCTGCTGGCTCTCGACTGCTGTCCCTCACCTAACGTCAATCACATGAAGGGAAGGTTCAGGGCCCCTTCTCCCGGCTGGCTGGATCAGAGCCTCCCGCCTCTCAACTTTCTAGCCCCAGGGGGAGGCGCGCCTGCCCGCACCTTCACGGGTATGGCCAGACGGTTCTCCCGGAACGACTGGAAGAGGAAGCTTCGCTGCTGGGCGGCTTTCTTCACGGGTACCAGGTTTCCGGAGAGTTCTGCAAACAGGGACATTCCTTCTAACACCTGCAGGAGAGGAGGAAGATGCGTCTCGTCAGGTAGAAATGTCCAGACATCCTGCCCACAGCCTCTGTCTTTCCCTCCCTGAGAGACACCCCTGCCGGGGTGAGGCCCCGGGGCTGTGCTCTGAGTAGCCCGTGGTGTGTTTTGGAGAAGGCTTTACTTCCAGGGTCGTGATGCACATGGCATGTTCCCTTACTGCAGAGGGCCTTAGAATAAACAGTCTGCAACCCCCCTCCCCGTGCTGCTGACCAGGGCTGCTGTCAGGCACCCCAGAGCCCTACTAGGGCACCATAATGTGGCTTTATTTGCCCACAGACAGCTCACGCCTGAGAAGTTCTAGGAAGCTCTTGTCATACTTTCATCTCACCTACGACAGAGGTCCTTGCTGTGTGTATAAAGCTCTCAGTGGAGACCTCGCCATTAACCCATTTGACAGGTGAGGAAATTGAGATCCAGGGAGAATGATTGTTTTGCCCAGTGCCTAGACGGGGCAGAATCCAGGTCCCAGAGTCTAGCCCTGTGCCCACCAGACTGGGCCTGCTGCCTTCCATGGAGAGACTCAGCAGATTCTGAGGCCGGCCTCCTCACTGCCTCCTGTTTGTTACACGTCTGAACAGGACAGGGTCCCCTGGCATCAGCGGCCATGGCTTCACTCTCATACCCTCTACCTCCCAAAACCCTGGTTCTGGGTTCAGACAACCTAAGCAAACTTTGTCTCCACCACTCACTCCGCTGTGTACCATTGGGCAAGTTCCCTGACCAGCACGTAAAGCAGGGATGAGGCAGGCTCGGGCAGCTGTGAGAATCTAGTGAGACTGTGCGAGAGAAGGCGAGCACACAGATGCCAGCTCCTCCCACAGATCGTGGGGCCCACAGGCGGCTGCCAGCCCTCAGAGACGTACAGTGACATCCCTCGCCTTTGCTGAAGGGTCTCTAAGATGCTTCTCAAGGGCAGTTGGAGAGACACAGCCTCACAGCCCCTCTGCAGAGGGTGGGTCCCCCGGAAACAGCTTCATGAGTGTTTGCCGCCAGAGGCGTCATCTCACTGTGGGAGCCCAGTGCGGAGGGACTGGGGGCTGTACCTCTATGTCTCTGCTCCGGGCCACCTCGACAAAATTCTCGTGCTGCTCGAGGGTCTTGTCCACCTTGTCATCCGTCATGCAGTAGCATCGCAGGCGCCCTTCTCGGGGGTCATTCATCTTGGCAAAAATGACAAACTTGGCCATGTAGGGCACTGCCGTGAGCTCTTTGTAGAGCAGGGTGGCAAAGTTCACAGCCTCAGCAGTTCGGGGGCAGTCTGACAACCAAAACCTAAAAAGGGGAGGATGAGTTATAAGCATGTTCCTAGGGGCGCCACTTCCCCCTGTGCGCCATGCCACTGCTTCCTTGCCACCGCTGGGGCTCAGGGGATTCAATGTGGGAGGGGCGGCATCAGCCCCCACATGCTGGCTGGGGGTGAGGCGCATCTCACCTGGCGGAGACATTGGTGGTGAAGTTGGCGCACTCGTTGGCGTACACAAGCTTGGTGGTTCCCGTTATATCTTCCCACTGGGCTTGGTCTGTTCCTCCTGTAATACCAGCAAAAATGGGTCTGGGGGGGCCCCGGGTGGTGGTCCATGCCTGTAATCCTAATACTCTGGGAGGCTGAGGCAGGTAGATTGCCTGAGCTCACAGGTTCAATACCAGCCTGAGCAAGACCAAGATCCCATCTCTAAAACTAGCCGGGCGTTGAAGACGCCTACAGTTCCAGCTACTCAGGAGATTGAGGCAAGAGGATTGGTTCAACTCAAGAGTTTGAGGTTGTTGTGAGCCATGGCACTCTACCAAAGGTGACAGAGTGAGACTCTCAACAACAACAAAAAAAAAAGTAAAGGAACTGGGAAAGTCCTCAAGACACAGGCATGCAGCTTACTGAACACTCAGGCCCTGGTGTACCAGAGCTGAGATGGCGCATCTGGGTGGGGCCTGCCTCATCTGCGGCCCTGAGCCCCTGCCCCCCGCTGCCCCTCCCAGAGGCCACCACACACACACTTCCACCCAGATGCGTCATCCTCCCTCCTCCTCCACCCCAGGAAGCCAACGAAACTAGGGGCTTCACCCTACACCGCCACCCACCCCCAGTCTGTGCCACCAGGGCTGCAGCCCAGAAAACAGGACTGAGGTGGGGCCCTCACCAATGACGCTGCAGAGCAGACGCAGGCTGGTGGTGTCTCCCTCCCCGCTGTCCCTCGGGTTGTCCGTCCACGAAGGAGGCAGTGGGATCCGGAGCCCAATGGGGCGGTGGAACTTCCGGCGCCTGGGCTCCACAGTGACGATGGGACTGAAGGTGGCCTGGTTGCCCAGGAGCTTGGTGACTAGCTCGTCTGGGACAGGCTGGGCCTGTGAAATGCCAAAGGCGGAACACTCAGGCCCCAGCAGGAGAGCAGCTGTCACAGGGCGAGGGCTGTGCAGGGCCGTGGGTTGTGTGGATGCCCCTGTGCTGAGCCACCAGGCTTTGAGGGTGAAGGTTACTGTTGTATCTCAGGACCCATCAGGGAGCAGTGCCTCATCCCTCCCTGGCCCGCTGTCCTGTGAGCTGCAAGGTCACTGCTCTACTGTGGGGTTCTAAGGCACTGCCCAAGATGTGGGAAGGGCATGGGCTTCTGGAGGCCCGGGGCTCTGCGCCCCACCCCGCAGGGACAGGAAGCCTCACCTGCAGAGCCAGCTTCACCCTCTTGGTGACGGCGTTTTCTGGGAATGTCGCCTGCACCAGGGGCACCAGCCTGCTCTTGAGAGAGCCGCCCTCGGGGCCGACCGTGTCGTAGTCCTGGCAGAGCCGAGACATGATCACGAAGTACAGGGGGAAGTCGGTGGTGATGATGCGGCAGACTCTCTTCTTCTCCAGCTCCTCCAGGCTCCCCAGCTCTGCAACCACACGCAGTCGGCCACCCGGTCACGCTGAGTACAGGCCAGGCCACGGCCCAGCACCCAGGTGCACGTGGGGGGACCCGGGGCTGCCCAGGCCCCGGGCCTGGAAGGGGCACCCAGCCACCACACCTTCGTCCATGCCGTTGAGGATCTGATCCAGGTAGTCCTCCTCATAGCGGCTCTTGTGCTCCTTCCACACGGAGCCGTTTTCACTCCTCAGAACCACGAGCTCACGGTCGCCCCGGCCGTGGGAGGCAAAGTGGGGGATCTCCACGATCACAGGGCTAAGGCGGGGACGGAGCAGAGGGGAGGGCTGGGCCCAGGGCAGGAAGGGCAGCGGCCCCACCTGGACCCCTGATGCACACAGACCCGCTCACTGTCCCCAGGCCTGGAGCGACCAGAGGGCAGGACTCAGACTCATGTTACCAAGGCCTCCCTCTCCATGGCCACACTGTGAGGCTGGAGGACCCTGCCCTTGGACCTGACTCTGAGAACCCATGTGACACCCTGCACAGGTGACCTCGCTGAGCCCCAGCCTCCTGTGTCATATGGCCGCAGTGGCCTTCCCTTTGGAGGAGGCACAGAGGACTCAGGTGGAGAAAGTCAAGGAGAAAGCACGTGGCAAGCTGAGTCACAGATGGTGGACGTGGCAAGCTGAGTCACAGATGGTGGTGACCGCTCCATGTGGGGCCAGGAAGGCAGACAGAGGAGGGAAGTAAGGCAGAGCCTCCTGGGTGTGGCCCTCTGGAGGAACACCCCACAGCGCCTGAGGGGCAGCAAAGCTCCCAACACCATCCAGGCTGCTTCAGATACGTGGGGCACAGGCCTGCGAAGCCTGTTAGCCCCGTCATCCCTGATTTCAGGGTTTGACCCTCAGAAGTCCCCAAGTGGCCCTGGCTCCTCTGTTCCCTTGACTACTGTCACAGAGAAACTTGAGAGCGTTGAGCTCCCCTGGGGCTGTGGGCACCACAGTGTGTCTAGGGAAAGGCAGAGAAAGGGGACATGGACAAAAGATGGCGTGGGCTCTGTTCTGGGTGGGTGGGGTGGTTTCGGGTGCCACCACTGGGCAGCAGTGTGCCCAGCTTGGGCAGGACCAGGTCAGGACTCAGGGCTGCACACACCTGCCTCTCACCTCAGAAACTGAGCCCCTGTGGGCCCCAGTGCGATAACCCTGCTGGCCAGGCCCTCCTCCTCGGCCAGGGGGGGCGGTGTGCTCAGCTTCTGCGGCTTCACCAGGCGGCAGGTGATACGAGTTGGGGCTGCGCAAGTCCTTGGAGGGATCACCACCCGCAGGCCGTTGTGGCGACTCCCTCTCATGGAGCCTCCCCTGGCGTCCACCATGAAGCTCACCAGAAACCTGGGGGCAGGAGCAGACCTATGTCGGGCTTCTGCACCCTTCCACAAGGTGGGTGGGCAGGTGGGGGGCCCCAGAGGCCTGCATCACTCACCCTGTGTGGACCGGGCTGGCCACGGGGCTGATGTTGTCCGAGGTCTCTGTGGCTGGGCTGCTGGGCACAAGCGAGTCCTCGTCATACTCCTTGGATGCCTGAGGGTGACAGTGAGTATCCTCCTGTCCCACTGTCCCCTGGGCTGGCCAAATGCAGTGCCAGCCATGGAGCCATGGGAGAGCCTTACTGCCAGAAACCAAGCACCCCATGGAGGAAGTGGTCCCATGTGCTGGTCCTGATGCAGCCAGGCCTGGAGTCCCAGTGGAACACAGGCTTCCTCCCCTCCATGGTCTCTCCGCAGCTTGAGACCCTGGGCAGGGGCCCAGAAAGGGATGTCTCCAGCTCCTGCTCTCCATCTGGCACTAGCCCACACCCCTGCACACTCTCTGGAACCCCCACACATCTCCAGATTTGCTCCCCCAGGGCCTCTCCCCTTGGCAGGGGTGTCTCTCCTCTCCGGCTGGCAGAGACCCTGCATCATGACCGCTGCAGAGCCTAGACGTGGCAGGCTCTCAATCTTCAGGTGCCCAGGGGATGCAGCAGGCCCCTGCCTGCTGGGCTTCCTGCTGCCTCTCTGTGAAGTGGGGACAGGCCACTTTTGGGACTACCACAGGGACAGAGGCTGCCTCGGTGCAGGGCCTGGCCCACTTCGAGGACTCGCAGCCACCCTCTGAGGTGCCACTTTGCCAGGCTCTGAACGCCCTTGGCTCTGCTCTCACGCTGGCTTCCCCGGGTCCAGGACGTCCCTGTTCCTCTCCTTTGCTCATGCAATGCTGCCCACTGCCACACCCAGTTCCTCTGGTCAGCTCTGAGCACTTCACAGCTCTGACCCTCTGCACTCCAGACCTGGGCCCCAGGACGCAGGTGCTCACAGTCCTGACAGGCCTCCCCCAGGGGAACGGGGGTGTGGGGTACGATGAACACCTGCCACCTGGAGCTCCCAACTCCAGTAGAGCTGAGGGGCAGCAGGACACAGGGCACTCTCGTCTGTGGCAGCACCCAGGGAGCTTGCCACGCTGAGGAAGGACCACATCGACCATCTCTCAGGTGCCACCCAGCATTGCAGCCTTGGAAACAACCTGACACCAAGGGCTGACTGCACTGTGGCTTGGCTGGCTTATCCCTGTGGCCTCTTTGGGGTCCAAAGCATGGCCTGGAGCTTGTAGACATATATCCCTTGCAGAGAGACCAGCTGTGGCTGGACACAGAAGGACCAGAGGGCAGCCATGCCCAGCCTCAAGCACTGGGCTGCCTTCCTTCCTCCCCAGAAAATTCCCTTGCTCTGGAGAAAAGTGCCAAATGGTACAAAAGTAAACGAAGGGGATTGAAATGGTTTAAACCATCCCGGGGGCAGCTCTCTGGCCTCCCCTTCCTCCCAGTATTCCCTTGAGGGAGGAAGACAGAAACGTTCGCCTTTGTGAAAGCAAAGGTCAGAGGTCCGTGCAGTGTCAGAGCTTCATGGTGGCCGCAGGCTGTGCCAGCCTGTCGCAGGGGTGGTTCCTCCCCAGCCCGTGGACCTGCTGCCCCGAGTGCAGACGGTGTGCTCAGGGGCTGTGGCCCCGAACACGGGCTTTGGAGCCAGGACTTCCGGTGTCAGCCCTCAGCCACGCTCATCCCTGGACCCTGCCCGGTGACTGGGAGGCCCACAGCACTGGACTGCAGGGCGCACACGGAGCGTGGGTCTAAAGGTGTTTTGTGACCACTGAAAGCTCTTCTGCTGTGGGTTCCTGCGGCACTAAGGCCATCTTCCCAGTCACCGCCCACTCGCTGTCCATGCACAGGACAATCAGAGAAATGGCGCTTCTCACCTGCTCCGGCTCTTCCGATCTGATCACCACTGTCTCGGGCGTGACGCAGGGGATCCTGGGGATGGCTGGAGACTCCACCCTGTGTGTCAAGAGCGTGGGCCGTCAAAGGCTGGTCCTGCTCTCCCAGCCCCGCCCACCAGCCCCGCCCACCAGCTCCAACCTCCAGCTCCAACCTCCCAGCCGCGCCCACCAGCTCCGCCCACCCAGCCCCGCCCACCAGCCCCCGCCCACCAGCTCCAACCTCCCAGCCCCGCCCACCAGCTCCGCCCTCCCAGCCACGCCCACCAGCTCCGCCCGCCCAGCCCCGCCCTCCCTGCCCCGCCCACCAGCTCCGCCCTCCCAGCTCCACACCCTTGGGACGCCCCCCATTTGCCTCAGCGCACACTGGGCTCACACGTGCAGTGTAACGCTCCCCCTACACAAGGGCCACCTCTCTCCCTCCTGCCGTTCCCTCCAAAACACCTGCTTCTGCCACAGCGTCTTCCCCCGAGGACGCCAACCCATTCTTGTCACCCCTTTCTGCAGCTCCGAGCCCCTGCTGACGGAACCCTTCCTTAACGGTAGGCCCGCTGCATCGCTGCGTGACCAGTTGGTCTGGACTCTGACCCACCAGATGACTCTGTACAAGCGCCTGACCGGGCCAGGGTCCGAGCTCTGTACTTCTTTCCAACAGATGCTCAGTGAACACGAATGGATTAAATACCCTTGTAGTTTCCCTTCCTACATAGCCCATTTCCCTGCTTTGCACGAGCTCAGTGTTCCTAAGTGCCAACTGTACATTCACTAGCTCAATAGCCCCGGGTACAAATGCACCCACAGTAGTGTGACTCACGCAGTCCCGGGGAGAAAAGAGGCAGACCCAGGTCCTCCATGGATTCTACCTAACACGCCTCATGGTCAGTGGTTTCTAATGGGAACCTCACTCAGTGGATTCTTCTGGTGAGAAGCTGAGTGTGCATGAGAGGGAGTGTGGATGTGAGGCTGCGAGTGAGGGGAGGGAGGAAGCAGGGAGGCAGCGATGCGGCAGCGGAGAAGAGACACTGCCAGACCCTTCAAGGGAGGCTTCCGTGTGTCCCCTTGGTGCCCAGGGGCAGGGCCCACAGGCCAGCGACCAGCTCGCACCTCTCTGCAGGGCCTGGCCCGCTCGTGCCTCTGCTCTGGTGCCCCACTCTGAGGGGCAGGGCTGCGCTGCAGCCACCCACACCCAACCCCTCCAGGAAGAACCGCTTACACTTGGTCCAGTTTGGGCAGAAAATCCAACAGCTCTTTCTCGTCATCGACATCCCTGGAATCCTGCTTCTCAGCCTTAGCACCGACAAGTTCTTCCCCTGAAACGACATGGGCTCGAGTCAGGGACTGCAGTGGTGGTGGAACATGCCCTCTCTCTGTTCAGAGAATGCCTTTCCCACTACACCTCTCAGGACTTGCTCTGAGGAGGGGACAAGGTCTCTGCTGCCCCCAGGGGCCCAGGAGCAATGTCTGTGCCCAGCCCTGCTCTTCCAGCTCTGGGACACAGCACAGGGAAGCCACCTCCTGACATCTCAGTCTGCAGGAGGCTTTGCAGGAGGGCAAAAACACAGGCAGAAAGAGCTTTCTTGGCTTGACAAGATCCACTTCAAAACTGCCCTTTTAGGGCATGCAGTGACGTCACAGAGGTCCTGCTACCGCTCCTTTTAACACGTGGAGCGGAGCCCACTCATTTTCAAGGGCTGCAGGGTTTTCTGTCACTGAGGCAGTTGAAGCCTCACTATTTCCACAACCCATATCCCAGAGGTTCAGACTACAAGTGAGCAGCTGCCCACAGCCACGCTGTCTCTTTTCTGCTCTCTCCTCTGCAGCCCAGCCCTCGACCTTGAGCTGTCATTGGCTTGTGCCCGGAGCTGATGGGATGTAACAGTAACATCTCATGCAGTTATGATCACAAACACGGTGGCAGGGGTGCAGACACAGAGATGGATTGGGGGGGTGCCCGTGGGGCGTGCGCCTCGTGGTTGTGAGTGCCCTGCCTCAGCTGAGCTCCTGGCTGCAGACTGCCAGCCATCAGAGGAGGAAGGGGAAGCAGAATGGATTAGTGAGAGTGTGGGATGCTCAGGCTGAAATGCACTCCCGTGAGAAAAGACCACAGAGAACAGAAAGCGTTTCATACCCATTAGAGTGATATGAGCAGTCCCTGGAAAGCAAAGAAGAGTCAAAGTGAAGGAGGGGCTGGCCTGGAGTCAGGTGAGGTGAGAGGCACGCGTGTCACCAGAGTGGCGCCCCGATATCTGCACACCTGGCTGAAGACACACTGCAACCCCGGAGTTCCCGTCCCGCCCAGTCCCACAGTCGCCAGGTCGCCAGAGTTCCCTTCTCACTTAGGTGAGGAAATTCGGCTTCTCTAGGGCAGGGGACACTCGAAGCATTCTGTAGTGACAGGAGGTGAGACTACAGGGGTTTCACAGACATGGACGTAACCCCCACCTACTGATCCACTGCGTGGTCAGAAGCACAGCTTGTTAAGAGGCATTCCTGCAGATTTTAAATAATCCACTTAATAGTTGCACAACGCACAAAAAAAGCGCCAGGCGGAATTTTACTATAGCTCCTCCTATCCCTGAGCAGAAGTGTGCTCCAATCTGATACACACGCATGATCTAGGCAAACACGGGTGTGTTTGTGAACCTTCATGGGATTTTAAATTTTAGTATCTGAGATGTCAATCTTCCTTCACCTAAGATTATATTAAAGGAGTATTTTTGGTGATAGACAACATCTGTGAAAAGCGGGTCTCCCCAGCTCTGCTGCCCATCTGCAGGGCTCAGGGATGTTGAGAGGGGCACCGCCTGGCAGGTGGTGGGTGGCGGGAACCCCCTGAGGGGGCGCGGGGAGCTCTTCCCCACCAGTCTGAGCGCCACCCAGACCTTACCTTCATCTTCGGAGACATCCAGGACCTCGTCTACTGTCTCAGGGAAGCTCATGCGATGCTTGTCACTGACTAACTAAAGTAAGAAAAAGCAGAGAATTCAAACCAAATTAGAGCCATGAACTTTTTCACTAGTCCAGCTTCTTGGTCACTCCTGTGGAGATAAGGAAAGGTGGTGGGAAGTTAGATTTCCCACAGGGACACCGTTAGACCTCGGGGACAGGCAGCTTCCTGACCCCCATCTTCCTGCTGCCCCCGCAGGCCTGACCACAACCCCAATCTCTCTGGCCACTAGGTGGCAGCAGGACCCTGCCGGGCGAGGAGAACTACAGGCCTCACCTTTGGGGGCCCTGGAACCCCAGAAAGCCTCCCATGTCTGAGCTAAGCCCTTGGGTACTCTCTCTGTCAGGCAGGTGTTTGGGGAGGGTGCAGAGGAGAAGCAGACCTACCTCAACACTGGTTTCATCTGTGACAACCTTGAGCACATCTGTAACGGAAATGTAGCCCAGACGCTTGGCGATCGCCAGCGGTGTGGTTCCGTTCTGGGAGAAATGGCAGGGAGAGGGTGCACTCAGATGGGCTGCGAGGCCAGGAGGAAGGCCCCCTCGTCCACTGTCCACTAATCAAGTTCACCTTCCCACTGCACAGAAGGGTCTAAGTGGACAGGTGTCACCCAGGAGCCAAGGAGAGCTCCCTGCACCTGGGTGGGCCTGGCCCCATCTGAGCAGCAGTGCCCGCACAGACAAGGGGTACAGTGACACTTTTAAGTCTTTCCAAGTGGGTTGGATGCTCCCAGGTGAGATTTTTGTGTAGCTCCCTACTCTCAATATCCACTCTTCAGGTGCCAGTGACTGAGCACTGGGTTAGCTAAAACAATTCACAAACTTCAATGAACTTCAATCAGGCTACTCAGAAACTCACGGATGACCAGAAATAGGGCAGGGGCATATTTTCTACTTCGACTGTAAGAGAAAGAGCTAAGTGACAATGAACTGACACTGAGGCTCTGTCTTCTGTGAAGGTCTCTGCCCGGGCTCTGCGCAGGTTCAGCCCCACTGCAGTCACAGATGCCGTGACCACTTACAAAGGCCCATGCCCTTGCAGAGTGGGAAACAGTCAGGGAGCTGATCTCAGAAACCTCCACAGGGAGGCAGGTGGAAGTTCACGCTTGACAATAACAGGTGTTGCCAAGGTTAACTCCAGGGCCCTGAAAGATCAGGAGTCCCCAGCACCTCATTCCACTCAGGGGTGCCACACCCAAAGGGCTTTTGTGTATTTTAGAAAGCATTTCAATAAGAATGCTTTATGAAGCATGGAAGGGTGGGGATGAACGGAGCCTAAAGGGAAAACCTTCAATTGCTAAGAAAGAGGAATTGGTCCCAGCACTCCATTTAACTTAACTTGGTGGTGCCTCAGACTCCTCCAGGCCCCAAACCCTGAGTGTGTTAACCTCTCTGCTGCTGCACGCAGAGCAGTGGATGGGTGGTACTCACCGAGCTGACCTCGTTTGGGGAAGCACCATTCTTCAGAAGCAGAGTCACGATGTCTGTGTGCCCCTGCTGGGCTGCCTGATGCAAGGGGCTGTACCTTAGCTGCAAGGCAGGAGACGTTTGGCAGGATTAGATGGCTGTTCCAGAAAGACCTGTCTATGTGCTACAGAAGCTGTCTGTCTTCCACGTGCAACATTTTAAAAAGATGCATTTTCCCCCTTTTCTCCTTCAGGGTCAAAGCTTAAAGCTGGGCCAGAGCCCCAAGCATGCCCACCGCAGCCCCGGCTGCAGCCTGATTGGGCACTTGAGCCCTGTCGGTGTGGCAGGAAGGCCTCAGGTGCCCCTGTACCTTGGTCTTGGCATTGACATCTGCCTGGTGCTGCAGCAGAAACTTCACCAGCTTGATGTTTCCGTAATGGCTGGCCACATGGAGGGGCGTGTACCCCATCTGAAAAGCAGGAGATGAGGATGGGTGCCCAGCAGGGCCCCTGGGGAGACCAAGAGCCTTCCCGAGCTGGTGTTTATGGGAATCTTTACAGAAGCAGCCAGAAGAGATCACAGGCAGCGAGGCCCTTGGGAAGCCTGAGAGCGGCCAGCAGGCATCAGTCAGATACTACCCCATGGGGAAGGGACAGAACTCAGCTTCAGACAGGTGAGGGCTGAGATGCCTGGGCCAGTCAGTGGGAAACTGACCCCAAGCCCCACAATGAGGCCAGGCTGGGGAAGTCAGCAGCCGGGAAGACAAACATCATTACTGAGGATAAAGTGGACAAGTGGGGCCCAAGAACTGAGGCAGGACTCTGAGGCAATGGCAGAAAGGATCTGAGAAGGGTGATATCAGGAACAGGGGAACAGCTGTCAGTCCCTCTGCTGAGGAGGGCTAAGAGGTGGAATCGTGCCTCACTCACCCCGAAGAGAGCAGACTGACTTCCACTCAAAAGGTGGAATCCCATCGTAAAGCCCCCCAAACGCTGTCCGGGTTACTTAGTTGTAGTGTAATGGAATTTACGGGAACTGGTCATGGCTTGAAAAGGGTGGGTGTAGATTTCTAGAACACCGCTACTGAGTCCAACAGGCCATGGCCCTCCAAGCTCCGATTCCAGAGACCATCAGAGCACAAACCCTACAGGCTGGACCTACATGTAATGAGTGGTTCTGGAGTCCCAAAACCCAAAACACTAGCCTGGGCCTGCAAGAGAAGCCTCAAAGACCCAGAATATTCTTGGGTTCGAGGCAGGCACCTTTCTCAGCATAACACTCCAGCGGCAGGGCTGGGGTGGTCCTGGGCTGTCCAACTTTATTATAGTTGCCTTATGTGGAAAAGGAGGCAAATGCCCCTGGTTCCGTGATGCCTCCTTTCCCCTGAAAACCGCCTCTCCTCTCCGGGGGCTCTAGGCCCCTCTTTGTACCAATGTCTCCCGGCAAATCACTGCCACCCCGGACAGCAAGTCCCCCAGGGCAGCTTCCACTCACACCGCCCCTGCACACAGAAGTGCAAAGACAGCCGGGCTGAATCCAACCAAATGCTGCAGTAAAAGGGGCTGGACTTCCGACGTGTGATGTGCTCACTGCTTACGAGACAAGTCTCAGAGCCACAACTAAACATTCCTCACAGTTTCTTCACCACAGAGGCTCAAAGGTCTAGAAAAGTTTTTAAAATTCCCGACTGCAAAATGAGATCAGCAGGACTGGGGTCTTCAAACTCCACGACCAGCCCTAGGAGGTGGCCGAGAGGAACAGCCCACTGGGTCCCCCCCCCCCCGGGTCCCCGGGGTTTCAAAGCTCTGAGGAAGAGCCGGTTCTGAAGTGTGAGGGGAGCCTGCCCGGAAGGACTGTGCAGAAGCTTGCGGGGGCCCACGTGGCCCAGAGCAGGGGATGCCTGCCTTACCCGGGTGGTGGCATCCACCTTCACACCGTGTTTGATCAGCACGTCTGCCACAGGAACATGGCCTTCTTGTGCTACCAGATGGAGGGGGGTGAGTCCACTCTGCAAAGAAAGAGATGCTCACTACCTTCTAGAGAGTAGAGGAATTCAGGCCACAATGTCAGGGCGCTGAGGTTTGAGAGCTGAACCTGGCTGTGCTGCCACTAACAGCTATGTGACCCTGGGCAAAACACTACTTATTCTGGGCCTCAGTATCTTTCCCTAAAAAAAAAGACAGTTCAACTAGATCTGGGGTAGGCAACTTTTTCTGTTAGGGGCTATATCATCAATATTTTAGACTGTCTCTCTGTAAGTAACTACCCAAATCTGCCAACAAGTGGTAACAACGTGACATTGGCCAACATGTAAGTGAATGGGCATGGCTGTATTCCAATAAAACGTTATTCGCATAAACAAGTGGTGGACCAGATTTGGCTTGTAGGCCATACTTTGTTTATCTCTGATGTGGTGAACTATACATACCTTCCCATTGGAGGTACTTTATGTTTCCTTCTAGGAATGCCCCGTTTCTACGGTAACTTTCAGAGCTATGGTTTCCTAATCTACACAATAGAGATTATCACTGATCTATCTCAAGGTCAAGGTGAGGGTCACTTGAGAACACTCAGGTGAAAGTGCTTTGAAAAGGACACGGTGCCATTTAAACACATTATAACATCACAGCCACTGTGGCACAATGGGTGGGTGGAGAATCCTATGTGGAGTGAACACACTAGAAAAATCCTTCTCCCTCCGTACCCTGTGCAAAGCCCCAACTTCTCCATGGTCACAGGCAGCATCCCCTCTATGGGGACTTTACATGCCCTCCCCTGCCCCTTGCAACTGTACAAACTTGTACAAAATGTGCTACTCAATCTAAAGGTTTTAAGAAATCTTACATTCCCCTTAAAATGTTTGCCCTTCTGAATGTGCGATATGAATTTATCATCTAAAGAAGTGGTTCTTCACACTGTATGGTTCCCGTTAAACGGGATGTCCAGAATAGGCAAATTCATAGAGACAGAAAGTAGGTCTGCAGTTTCCGGTGATGGAGAAGGTGTGGGGGACATGAGACGTGGCTGCTAACGGGTATGGGGTTTCCTTCTGGGGTGATGAAAAAAATGTTCTAAAGTTAAGACAGTGGTGATGGTTGCCCAATTCTGTAAATACACAACAAACCACTGAATGGTTTCAAAAGGGCTAATTTTATTTATTTATTTATTTATTTATTTATTTTTTGAGACAGAGCCTCAAGCTGTCACCCTGGATACAGTGCCGTGGCATCACAGCTCACAGCAACCTCCAATTCCTGGGCTTAAGTGAGTCTCCTGCCTCTGCCTCCCAAGCAGCTGGGACTACAGGCTCCCGCCACAACGCCCGGCCATTTTTTGGTTGCAGCCGTCATTGTTGTTTGGTGGGCCCGGGCTGGATTCGAACCCGCCAGCTCAGGTGTACATGGCTGGCGCCTTAGCCCGTTGAGCCACAG